>JAOBYJ020772547.1:0-12652 GCA_025403565.2 Palythoa heliodiscus | reverse complement strand
TCAACAGAGGAACACATGGGTAGCAATATTGTTGATGAGGGACCATCTCAATCACTAAGTGATAGCAGAGAGTCAACAGAGGAACACATGGGTAGCAATATTGTTGATGAGGGACCATCTCAATCACTAAGTGATAGCAGAGAGTCAACAGAGGAACACATGGGTAGCAATATTGTTGATGAGGGACCATCTCTATCACTAAGTGATAGCAGAGTCAACAGAGGAACACACTGGTAGCAATATTGTTGATGAGGGACCATCTCAATCACTAAGTGATAGCAGAGAGTCAACAGAGGAACACATGGATAGCAATATTGTTGATGAGGGACCATCTCAATCACTAAGTGAACAATCCCCTATTGTCTTGAGGCGGTCTCAACGAACTCGCCGTCCAGTAGATCGACTCAACCTTTAGGAAGGGAAGAATGAACTGATAATAACCTTAATAAACTGATTAATAAACTTTACTTTTGAGGCCAGCGGTTTATGATATCATAGAAAACTGAGCCCGCATTAGGCCAGCATTTAATGTATTGTTTTCTGGTCGCCATGTTTCGCTAAGTTGGAGTTTTTCCCAAATAAAGCCTATAAATGGCCTTTATTCTCGCTTATACTTATTACAATGCCATCGAAACCAAAAACAGCACGTATATAGAGCAAACAAAATGTCCACAAAACTTGATAAAGTGATATTTTTTCTGAACTGCTACATTTCGGTTGGCAAATCATTAGACTTGCCACAAGTCGACTCAATAATTTATTTCTCTAAGCCGCAAGTCCCTTATTCAACGTCAAAATTAATTGAGGAAAAAAAAATAGAAAACTATACGCCACCGAGCGCCGAATGCGGGAGCGAGTCTCCCCAGTACCGAAAGTACTTCGCACCGGAGGCTCCTGGACCGCTTCGGAAGAAATCATGCGAAGGACTTTGCGAAAGTCTGGCAAATCATGTCTTATTTAGCTGAAAGAATACATGCTGACATGCTTTTTTAAAAGCTATCTTTAAACAAAAGTCGTGACCATGAGAAATGATATTTATTATATAAGGTGATAATAGTTTCAAAAACAAGAAAACGATCTAAAAGCAATTAGGTAAAAGGAAACTAAAACAACAAAATAGAAGTTTGTCATTGAAGGTAAAGAAAGTTTGTACTATAAAATTACGTTGAAATAACCCTAACTTTTATAATTGAATTTGCTAGGTTCCTGAGCGCCTAGGTAGTACCAATAAATGATTAACAGTTAACACTTGCTTCTCAGTACTTACGAATACTCTCGGCCTGCGAGTTAATCTTCGTTCAATGAGAGGAATACTGATCGGAGTGAGTCATCGAGAGCTCTGCTTTATCATTTCCTCGTCGTCGTTGTTGTAAAATTTTCTGTAATCTTTTTGTAGCCCTTTGATCGAGAGATTCAAGGAATGTGATAGATCATCATTCAAACTGAGATTTTTAATGACATATAGATCTCTGGTCTTACCAATATAATACCATACTTTCTTCCCGATAATATAAGAACTGTCCAGTTTTTAATGAATTTCAGAAAAATCAAAATTGTACCTTGTAAATTTTAATTAGAATCCCTTAGTTTTTTTATTATCTCTGTATTTTTTCTTTTTTCTCTTTCTCGGATATCAGTTATATTTATTGAAATCGTTTAAGAGTACACGTATTGGGGCATAACAATTAATTCTTCAGGAACTTTTACAGTAGCTCAAAAAATATTTGCAGAAAAAGCCTTGAATGCTCTTTTCAAAATACGAAAACACATTGATTTTTCAATGCTCCCTCTACGTTCAGCCAGGCAAATTTTCGAAACAGACATAAAACCAATTTTGACTTATGGTTGTGAGGTATGGGGAGCTTATAAAAAGCAAGATTTTGAAAAGCGGGACAAAACACTCACAGAGAAAACACATTTACGATTTTGTAAGAAATTGTATTAAAATAGTGGATAGGGGTATGAGCAGAGGGGGCTATTAAAACACTATTCTCTCCACAAATAAATATTGGTTGACTGGGTATAGCACGGATGTATGAAGTCACGTAACAGCTCATCACGTGACCATGCCTGCACTTTTACCTACAAATCGTGTAGAATTAAGTAATTTTTCGTGTTTTTGGCCATTTGCCTGGGTGCCTGAGGTCATCATAGAGAGCCAAGAAGGCTTAAGCCCAGTGCCAATATCGAAGAGCTGAATATTCACTACAACTAGGTATCACAGATGGCCGCGGTGCTGGATAAAATCCCATTCTTAAGAATGACAAATTAACTTTTTGATATACTGTAATGGATCAGGTAATGGCATCTTGTGATTATCTCGGATGAACATTTTCTTTAATAACACTTCATTTGCATGCAATTTTTGCTCAATTTTTTGGTATCTTAACGGCTGTCCAAACCTTGTTTTATAATTATAGAATTATAAATCTCATCAAACACAAGAATCACAAATGAAACTGTGTTTATGCTATAAGCTGTTTTGTAAAACAATTTTGCATGGTATACAGTATCTATTTTCCACTCTCAATTTCTCTTGCTTTTAGTTGTTTATTTCTAGTAGTAAATATAATTATCAATCTGGCTTAGTATTTTTAAACTTACCATTAGATTTCTTTAAGAAAAAACCATTGTTTTTGCCTATTGTTTATGTACTGGTCTATGTGATGACCTATTATTGTGAGGTGATTCCAACTACGTGCTGAGAAAAAATATTGACGTCGAAGTTTTAGAACTGAAAAACATTTGTTTGTCCCTATGCCAAAAGTGATAGCCATGCATGCTACACAAAATTAATTCAAGAGAATTGCTTGATTTTAGGATATTGCACAGAAGGTATACCTTCCACAATTTCTGCGCACAAAATAAGTTGTTATTGCAAAATCTCAAGGTTTGAGAAATTTTGCCGTGTTACTTTGGCATATATGTTTCAAAAAGTTCATAAATACAATATTTAGCGATGATATAAAAAGTTCTGTAGTCACATTTTTGCATTATTCTCACATGTATTCACTCTGAGGTATTTGTGACACATGGAAAAAAAAAAAACAGCATGAGCCAGGCTTTGGCAAATTGCAAGAAATTATAGTGCTAAAATCTCACAAAATATCGATTAAGTACAAAAATGAAAAAAGGGAAACCAAAAAATATACCCGAAAATTCAGCTCTCACAAATCGTTTTGCACCTTTTAATCTTGCATTGACACACATAAATTTACAAAACGGCTCTTTAACTTCTAGAATTAAAAAATTGTTTTGAAATACTTGACAAACTCAGGTCGAAACAGCTCCATTTCAACAACCAACTTTGCTTCTGCCTCAATATTGAACAAATATGCCGATTTGCATGGTAGGAAATTTGCTACAATTTTGCACAGGGATTGTCCCTTTCATAATTTTTATTATTTTGTTCAAGTCTCGCACGATGCTAACAATCTGCACAGAAAAGGACCGAGATGGTTTTTGTTTTTACTCAAAGTTATTAAAAAGCAGGGT
Source organism: Palythoa heliodiscus (assembly GCA_025403565.2). Lineage (NCBI taxonomy): Eukaryota > Metazoa > Cnidaria > Anthozoa > Zoantharia > Sphenopidae > Palythoa > Palythoa heliodiscus. The sequence goes on along the minus strand of JAOBYJ020772547.1, from coordinate 9,157 downwards.
ACAGCTGGGGAGATAAGGTACATTTGCTAAAAGGGCCACTTGTCCATGATTGACATATTGTTGACAGATCGAAAAGAGCATTTACAACAATTTTGTCAAATTCGCAGTGCCAATAGTAATACTAATAGAACTTATTTCTATTCATGTGTCAGATCCCTGTAGAGTTCAAAAGACTTTCAAAATCCAGCTTTGACACTGTACCAAGCAAACTCAGCTGTTTTATAAGTTCATTAAGTTGTTGGATTTGAGAAAGAAAGCAAACAAAAACGCAGCGAAAATTTTCAACCTTTTTTTCGAGTTAAATACACCTTTGAGCAGTCTTAGCGAGTTATCGAAGGTCTTCGTCCGAAACTGTTGGTGGCTTTTTTAATTTACGTCAAAAATGAAATATTTTTCTAAATTGTCAATCTTAAAAGTACAGATAGACATTAGGGCGACTATTTTAGGATCATTGAGATGAAGGTTTTCCGTAAATCTTTTGTTTTTCCCTTTGTTTGCAACAAAAACATTTCGGATTCCGTGAAGGTAACAATGAAGTCGAATATGCTGTATTTCTCGGTCTTCACTCTTTCTTTGTTTTTGATGACATTCTCAGAGGATACTGAACTTCGCTTGAGCTCAAGCTTCGAGCCTCAACCTGAAAGTGACGCTAAAGCTGATATGAGGAAGTTCGTTATGAAGAAAAAAAAGTGCATCAAGTGGGCCCGCTATGATAAATGCAGATCAAAGAGAGCTTATTTTTCAAAAAAGGTGAAGCTACATGGATGTTGGAAACAGCAATTTCATGATATTGCCACAGATTACTGTGGTATTGTTTAGTTAATGAGTTTATCTTATCTTTATTTTATGTTTTTTCCTTTGCTAGAAACAATCTTTGAAGAACGACCGCTTCGACCAGTTGAAAAGTTTTCTAGGCAGTTATAACAACAAATACTGAAAAAAAGAAGACGACGGTCAGAAGAAAATCTTTCAAACCGACAACGAACATTTTCCAATTATTTGTTGTTCTTAGTTGTCTTACACTTAGATTTACGGTAAAGAAATTTTAAAATTTAAAGTTTTTCGGTTTTGTTAGACAAGAATTTTGATAGTTTTAGACCATCAACTCGAGATGAAAAATATTTTATTCAAATACAGGCTGGTAAAAAGAGAGTCAATGAAACCAATAAATGCAAACGATACATGTATAATATCCGTGTTACGTGCTGTTTGGAACATGTCCGGCGCAAAAAAAGTAGTTCAGTAAGAACGGTTGTTGAACCCTTTGAATTGGTAGATATGGAATGTATTTTTTGTGTATTAAGAAATTGAAATATAAGCGGATATATGTAACAGGTTTAAAAATTGCTGTACGGAGTTATTAGTGACTAGTATGAAATTGGCAAATTTGTTGGCCTGCTCAATTCAATCCGCTGATGACAGTTTTGTCATTCATAGACGGGGGGGGAGCTTTACAGCAATTGCGCTTGCTCTCGCCAGCTGTACTCTGCATTTTTGCTAGTTTGACTAAATGAAAAAAGCATTGGGATGCTTTTTTGTGCAGATTGGTAGCATGGTCTGAGACTTACATAAAAACTAAAAATTGATGGAGGAGGGCTCTCACCCGCAAAAAATATTAGGATTTTCCCATCATACAACGGGGCAGATTTGTGAAGTGTGGTAGCCTCAGCAAAGTTGCTAGCAGAAATGGAGTATTTACAGTCTGGATATAACAGGTATTTTAAAACAAATTGCGTATTAAGAAAGAAGAAATGTTGTTTCATAAGATTTTGCTAATTGATGAAAGATTAAAGGGTGAAATACGTCTTGTGAGAGCTGGTTATTTCAGGTAAGTTTCGCATTTTGTTCTTTCTCGATTTTGTTGCTGAATCAAAATCTAATAACATTTTAGCTCCATCCTTCTTATTTAAAGTTAAAGTTTGGCTCATTTTGTATTTTTCCTTTTCTTTCATCTGTTCCAAGTAACTCTGCGCTAATATTTCTCACGAAAATGGCAAAATGTGGCTCCAGAATTTTTTTGGCTCACCCAACTAGTTTTGACCTGGTTTGAATCCTGGCTTTAGCCTCACGGCAACGTTCCCTTCACTCTGTGCTTTAAAAATAACAAATTATTTTGGCTAGGCCAACCGTTTATGCAATAAAACTAAAACTAATTGCTATTAGTGAATTGCTTTTGAGCGGCACGCAAAAAAACTTTTTTCATTATGTTAAAAACCTGCTTTTTTTGAAAAACAACTTTTTTTCCGTGCTATTAGTTAATTTTTTTTCATTATCGGAGGTTTATTGCATAGTTCATCATAGATGAAAACTTCAAAAAATATTTATCAGTCGTCTAGGACTATTGTTTTTGCTCCATTAGTGCTAGAAAAGGGGCAGTTTTAGGCCCTAGAGAGGATGGCTCTGTTGCCATGGTAACAAGGTGGCCAAACAACAGTGTCGTGGTAATGTTTTGAAGTGGGCAGTTAAAATATGATAGCTGTTTCTGAAAAATTTAAGTTTTGGTGAAAATACGGGTTTTTTGTATCATACCACCTTAAAATTTTTCGAAAATGCTGTAGCTCTAACATTGTAGTACCCTATTAGTCGATTTTTTGGGGGTAAACATTCATAAACAAGCGTGTTGTGAACCTTTGCATAAATTTGGTACTTTTTTAAGATATGGTAGGTCTTGCACAACGCATAAGGGTAAACTAACATTTCTTTTAAATAGTAACTTTACGGATGGTTTGTTGTGCAAAATTTTCTCTACTCTTGGTTTTGCTATTTACAGGTATCTACAATGTAGAAGCATTTGATCGAATACTATCAATAGAATAATTATAAAACTCTATATAAATAGAAAAGTTACCGCCTCTCGAATTGAAACGTTTTAAAAATAAATTTTAAAATGTCCCAACGTTATGGATGTTACACCATCCTACTTCAGGGGAAGTGATTTAGCAACAAATATATATATGCGAAGCTACTAAGCTTTGATTTAGTTCGAATTTGCATCTCAGAATATTTTTACTGTTAATAGTATGTTTTTTGTTGTTGCTTCGCTTGTTGCCACCTTTCTTTACAAAAACTTTTGCACCATATGTGACTTCAGACACTGATGGAATGTTTACTATTGTCTATGTCACAATTGGAGATTTCAGCTTTATTATTCTTGCGAATCGTAAATTCAAATCTGAACAGACATAAACTATGTATGTCGCTGAAAAAGAATAGCAAAACAGTTACCGTTCATCAGCAGGATACCTAAACCGTGTGTTTTAAGTTACATGCTGTTCTCATGGCAACGATTACCGTCAATGACGTCAAACTAATGTATCACGTGATCTATGGTATCATACGAATTAATTTTATTTTTCTTGTGTTTGTCTTGCGATTGCGATTGCGCTTGTGTCAGAAATCTTCTAGTATGAAGGTCTTTGCGCTTGCGTTTGCGCTCATGCTTACGTTGCTAGTGTGAAGCAGGCTGTAGAAGTATCTGTAGCGCCAGTTCACTAACATCCTCCATTTTGTATGTAAAGGAATAATGCGCATGCGTACCCACCTTGCTTGCTTCGCTTGTGTTCTAGTGTGAAGGCCCTTGCGCTTGCAATTGTGATTGCGCATGTGCTTACGTCGCTAGTGTGAAGCAGGCTTAAGTTCTTGCTTGACTTAAATTGTTCGCAGGTCCTATCATGCAGCACGATGTGTTATCTTTACCCCATTCACACCAAAGCTTAAACATGTTTTAACTGTTGTTTAACTACACTGGTTTAAAAAATGTTTTCCAGAAAAGCAACACTTTTTGCCAAAAATTTGTAACAAATGATTCTTTACTGAATAGTCATATATCCTATCCAAATTGGATTCTATCCTAAAGATTATTATGCTCACTAGTTACAAGAACTTGAAAAAGTCAGTTAAATAATTAAACACGCATATCTGTGAATTACAACTCCAGTCCATTTGTTTTCTATGATTCAGTAGCAAGCAGCTAAAAATAAACAGAAAAATAATCCAATAATTTTAGATTCCTAGTTTGTTGTTTTTTATCAATTATAAGTTTCTTGGTTTTTTTTCAATTATAGTTTGTACATGTTCTAATCCATTTTACTCTTTCCCTTTCACCTACTGTAATAAGCTCTCATAAAATTACTGTAATTTTTATCCGAGCAACTCAGCCCTTTGCTGCCAATCAGATTTTAGTGGAAATAAAGTATTGTTATTATAAAAGCAGCTGAAAAAATAAAACTGAAGTTGTATTTCACAGATATGCAGCCATCTTTTGGACAAGACTAGAATATTTCATTTTGTTTGTCGATGAATTAATTTAGTTTCTCTCTTATCAAACCGCAATCAACCCTGCTCTTGAGTGGATCCCCATATATCCCCACCCTAAAGAAGAAACTTTTCATTTCACAGATACTGAGCCTTTATCCACGAAAATGAAATTGTGAAAATAGTACATTAATTAACCAATAAAACTCGAACTACGAAAACTCACAAAAAACAATGCAACGTTGTTCACCGCCTTTCTCAGGGGAAGGTGTTTAAATATGCATGGCTGCGACCGACTTAAGATTTGCATCTTTTAAAGAGTGACTCTATAAACTTTCTTCGGAAATGCTCAGAACCCAATTATTACTAAAGAGACCAAAAGATATGTGGCTCCATGAACAGAATTTCTCAGACAAAGAAGAAGTAAGAAGCCAATTTTATAAAAATATATTTTTCATGTATTTTCTATTTAGAAATTACATCATATGATCAATTTCAAACAAATTCATGTAGTAAGGTTGTCTATAAAGATAAGGTTTCTGGCTAAACTGTTTTGATTTACATCCATGCACAAAGAATCTCTGTTGCTCCCCTGTCTAGTAATACGAGATATAAAAATGATTTATAAATTTTTCACTTGCCGTTGTACAGTTTTTATGTACTTGTTGATGTGTTTCAGAAAACTCAACCGCTCGCTGCTCTCTTAATACTTCTCAATTCGTGCATAAAAACCATACGCGTGTGCATTTTTCATAGCGTAATCTCTATTATTAGTAGCTCTAGATCTATATAGTGTGGTGCTATGTGATTCAGCTAGTACATATATGGTGCAGTCGGTTTCCCCTGTGTTGGCATCGAGCTGAATAACAGTTAGCATAAATATTTTTATCGGCCCGATTGCCTATTAGACAGTAATGACTAGACGTGATCTTCTAGGTTTCTGGGTTTTTATCCATTAAACAGTAAAAATGAATGCAATATATAACAAACCGCTAAGTTATAATCTAGCTATAGCTTTCTGTACTATGACACGATTACGGTCGGTAGTGCGGGAGTGTTGAGAGCTAGGTCGAAACTTTACTGTTAAGTTTAATAGGGATTTTAGAGTTTTTTAAAGCACAACACTCACGACCAAAACGTTCGCTTTTCATTGACATTGACCAAGTTTATAATTAAATCAAGGCTTCATTTAAAAATAACTTAGCTTAACATGCGTCAACTTTGAATTTTAAGCGGTCACGTTTTTAAATACTATTTTATTGGTTTTAACATCATTGAAAATAGGGAAGAAACTTAAAAACAAATGGAGAAAGCGCTCCCCTGAGCTAAAAACTCACTTCTTAGGCCGTGACTGACATGCACACAGATGCATACATATTTACCAGATTCTGAGATTATTAAATATCGATCCCTTCATTTTTCTTGAAAGGGCTGTAAAAAAAAACAGATTTAAGCAGCTGTGCTAAACTTTCTTTTGAGAGGCGGGGCACCGGACATGATCCGAATTGTCAAACAAAGATATTTTCCGACACTAAATGTATCATATGCATGCATTTTCCGTTCAAACTTTATCTACCATTAAAGTAAACTTAGTATATATCCGGATGCTTTTAAGAGTTGCTTTCTTAAGTTATCCAACAGTTTCCGCGCCAATTAGATTTGTTTCGGCAGTTCGATTTTTCCTTTGTTATCGTGGCAGTTTCTCGGGAAACACTAAGCCACAACTAAAATGTTAGTGTTGAATGTGGAGAAACTAGATACAATAGCTTTGTCTAACTCTGACGGCAATTAAAAACTAAGAAAACTTCAAGATACCATGTCGAAAACAAACTTGCAAAAGCAGAGGCACTTAATTACTTAAGAAGCGGGAGGATAAGAAAAGGTCGTAAAAAATTGAACGCCATAAACACTATCATAATTCTTTGGAACGAACGGTTTTTAAAAATATCTTGTACGTTCTAAGGCAACATAATTATGAGGCTTTCAGTAGTTTTTTGTGTATCGTGTTTCATAGGCCTCTTGTGCTTAGCAATATCAGAAGATTTACTGGAACTGCAAACTGAAAAGTTGAAAGATATTGAGCCAAAGATTAAGCACCTGAATCGCTTGAGAGGCTGTACGACTTGGGTACGATATCGTACGGTCGACAACTGTAGGAAGAAAAGAAGTTTTCGAAATTTGAAAAAGGTTGGAACAAAGCTGTGTTTATAAATACAATTATTTTCATAGATATGAACCGCTCCGTCTTGTTTCTTTGGCCCAATTTAGACGTAGGACTATAACCCTCTGAGAACCGAACTCTAACTATATACATACACTTGCTGTCAGCTTAACTCAATAACTCAAAGATGTTTCACCGTTGATTTGGAATATAATTGTTTGAGCCTTAGTCAAGTGTACCGATTAACTTAATAATCACTCTAAAATATAATTTATGCTTTAGATTCGACTTCTTTTTACTTCGTCAGTCAATTGTATTTAGTTCTATTAATGTAGCCGGGTCTTGGGTTTATTGAATGTATTCTAGTAAATTAAGAACAGTATGAAATTGAAGGTAAATTAAACGTGTATTGGCTGTGTTATGACCTTCAGTGTAGTATAACGATAGACTTGAAGGAGAGGTTAGGGCTGTTTTTCAGGTAGGTTTCTATTGAAAATCGTAATAACTTTTCAGTTCAAATTACGTAAAACTAAACTTATCATTTTACTATCTCAAGCAGCACTCTTTGATATAAAATGTGAATCTTACAGAATCGAGGAATTGAGGCGTTATGTCTTGTGGTCCGGTAACCCAATAATTAAGCCGACTCTGTCGAATATTCTCGTATATCTTTTAAAAGATTTACAATACCTTTGTAGGTCGTAGCTGAAATCATTATAATTAAATTGGATTTTGTTTGTGACATTTAGACCTAAAACACTTTTAAAAATTGTAATAAAATAAATATAATAAAACGTTGGTCAATATAATAAAAACATTTTCGGATATACTCTCCTTCCTCAGTTATATAAAATAAATTTTTCCAATAATAAGCCGACTCTATAGCAAGAAAATCAATTTGCAGGATGTACATGTGTGGATCGTTAGATCTAGAAGCGATATTGGTAGCATATCTAGATCTATAAGAATGAACAAATGAAATAACTAACTTGTTTGTTCCTATTTTATAAGGTTCTCCACAACAGCTGATTGAAGACGATATAATTTTTCATATGGAAAATGAAACGAAGCGTTCGAAGAGCTGGTGTACACTAAAAATCAAAAACCTGCAGTCGTCGTATAAACAGGACTTAAGCACAAAATTTCCTTTTAAATGTCGGTTTTTGAAACAGAAAGGCTTAACATTTGTAATGTTAAAATTGATTTAGTTCAAAAAAAATATAAATAAATTTATAACGTATGCATGTGTCTGATAGTGGCATTAACCATTTCATAGCGATCGCGTAATGCTGGCTATCTAAATCTACTTCTTTAAATATCGATTCAATTTTTCCGTTCAACGTCAGTCTTCCTCTAGGGGACGTTTCTTTCTAAAAGCCTTCTGGTTTCTGGAATCCTCCTCGCCCCGCTAATATAACACGTACATAATTAATTGCCATATTATTATTAAACTGACTACCTACTTTATATATTATATAATTAATTTAACTAACTATTTATATTTAATGTAAATAATATCTATTGACGATTAATCAATATAAAGATTTAAAATTATGGCGAAAAAATTTAATTCAAATTCAATTCAATTCAAACTCTTTCTCAAATCTCAGATTTTCCACTGACCTTGTCAATCTATTCATATTAAAGTGGGATGTGGGAGGTGGCTAAGAAGATAAAAACAGTCATCTTTTCAACAAGGACGTGCTGACCGCTTTAGATTGAGGCTACTATAGCTAGTGGGACTAAGGCCCCATGCACTGATGGGTAGTCGGTGTTACCCCCTGCAGGTTAACGTTCCCAAGATAAACTTAAAGTAAAGTACGGGAGATGTGGAGATGTGGCTCACTTTTACAGGCCCGTAGCCAGCTTGAGGCGAACAAAAAATTTTGAAAGAAATATTTTATTTCGAAAACAACAGTTTACATAAACCAGTTCCAACGGTAACTCTAAGCTGAGAATAGCAATTTTCTTTACAAGTCCACGAGATATGCAGCGGATTTCAATGACAAAGCCGCCTCTTTTTCATAAATTTTACCGCTATTTTTCAACCTGTGAGGTTATGTAATTTAGTATCGAAAAAGTAATCAGTATCAGTAATAATCTGTCGTTTTCTTGGCAATTCGGTTCTTTGGATCCACATCTGGAATATTTGTACTGATTCTATAAATTCGGTTCATTTTCAGCGATTCTTGCTAAGGATGAGAAATTCAAAGGTTTTCAGGGGGAGCATGCCCCCGGATCCCCCTAGAAATTGCTCGTGCCTTCGGCGCTTGCATGACCAAACTGATATTCATAATGTCCCGCTTAAATTTTTTCCTGGCTACGGGCCTATTTTGTAAGTTTAATCTTGGTTAAGGGTAGATGTGAAGTGGCACTAGCCCGCTACCCATGTGGCCTTAGTGCTGGCTGTAATTTACCGTTAGCGCGTATGTGCTGAAAATGCGATTTTTACTCCTATTTCTAACTATCTATATATCAACTAACCAACCAACCATGGCAGCCAACCAACTAACCAACCAAAATACCAACCAATCAAACACGGCAGCCATGCAACCAACTAACCAACCAGCCACGGTAGCCAACCAACCAATCAACCAATCAACCAACCAACCAACCATTCAACCAATCAACCAATCAACCAATCAACCACGGCAGCCAACCAACTAACCAACCAATCAACCAACCAACCAACCACGGCAGCCAACCAACTAACCAACCAATCAACCAACCAACCAACCACGG
>JAOBYJ020772437.1:0-12653 GCA_025403565.2 Palythoa heliodiscus | reverse complement strand
GTCATGGTATGAGGAAAGGTTTGGCAAGAAAATTGACCTCAACGAAATCACGAGAGAAACTGCACCCAATTAACTAAAAATTTTTTTAGAAATAAAAAAACCACAAAGGAAAACAAAGGCAAAGAATATGAACCAGGAAGTCTACAGACCTACAGAAATGGGCTCCGAAGATACTTCCTTGGGAGACGATGTCCTCTGGCACCCACCCAATTCGACATCGATAAAGCTAGTGGCTAAGAATTTCAGAAAGTGGCAAGTTTGTTATCCGTCAAGCTCAAAGACCAGAAGAAAAAATATTTCGGTAACAAGCCAAGCACTGGAGAACAAAGATATTGACAAGCTATGGATGTCGAGTGCAGTTGGTTTGCATAGTCCAAGAGCTCTCCTCCATCTTGTTTGATGGAATTGTGTCACTCATTTGGGTAAAAGGGCGATCCAAGAAGTTAGTGATTTCACAATTATGGAACAGTTCATCGAGAACAAAGAAAGGCAAACAAAAACACGGCAATAAAACGAAAATGCCGCAAAAAGAGCCAAAAGTACAACAACGAGATGTGGAAAATGGACGGTGGCAAGCGAGATCTATATCGGGCCTTTTAGGAATACGTTTCCCATCGCCCAAAAGACAAGGATGTTCCTGGTAAGTTTTTTCTAACTCCAATTGAGAACCCAAAGAGAGAGGTTTGGTACAAAGCAGTGCCAGTTGGCAGAAATTCTCTGACGAAGCTCATGAAACAAATGGCTGCAACCGCTAATTTAGAGGGAAAGCTGACAAATTCAACTGGCTGGAAAACGACGACCCAGACTCTGAGGGTCAATTTTCATCCTGTTGAGATCTCAGAACTAACTGGACACAAAGACCCGAAAACCATCAAGCACTACAGCCACAACCCAAGGCAACAGCAGCAAGCAATGTCCAACAAGCTTGCTGTATGCAGGGTACAACCATGCACCAAATGCAGCAAGTTCCGGCTCCAGTAGCAGCACAATTAGTAAGCCAACAACTCTACTGACAGACATAATGAACCAGTCATCAACTTTAGCAGTAAGCACTGACAGAATCACCCTTGCTTCACATATGAATCTCGATATTTCAAACGATCGCAGTTTTTCTGGAGTCTTGTCTGGAGCCCTTTTTGGAGGATTATTCACCAGATCAACGTTAAACAATTCTCCCATTAATTTTAGCATTAACTTGCACTCCAGTGGCAGTGTGAACCACTCTTGAATTTGCTTATATCAAACTACAGTTTAAATTTTAAACGGAACTTGTGGTTGAACAAAACTGAAAGAACGCATTTCCTTCAAAATTCTACTTCTAACTTTCAAGGTAATAGACAGTATGGCTCCAGAGTATATATATACGATAATTTAATAACGCTTAGGTCCGAGGGGCGCTATAGTTTACGGTCATCTTCTAGTGGAATACTATTAGCGATACCATCACAACAGACTAAGGTGACTCTGGGGACCGGTCATTCTTTATGACAAAGCTAAAGCTATGGAACACTGTCATCCAGTGGACCAGTACCTAATCCCAAAAAGCAAAGAAAACTTTGCATCGCTAGCGGTGGAAGAGAAATTTTCAAAGCTCAATCTATGCAAGCTTTATTTACAAATGGAAGTTAAAAACACTTTAGGACACTTCTCCCAATAAACACCCATAAGGGACTGTTTTAAAAGAATGATATACTGTATCGCAACATATCAACTATTGCAATGGATACCAGGAGCCCAGTGTTACCTGGATAACATTATGGTCACAGAGAAGGACGATTATGAGCACCTTGCTCGTCTAAAAGTGGTGACGACATGCCTGGAGAATTAAGCTATAAGAATTCAACAAGGTGAAGTCTCAGATTTCATCTAAAACAGTCTTGACCCACTTCAAATCAAACAAATCAAAGACTGGCTGCAAATGGGTTGGCTGTGTGTTGTCCCATGTAATGGAAAATGGAAGTGAAAAGCTCATAGCTTGCTTGAAGAACTCTGAATGAGGCTGAAACGAACTTTTCCAGCTTGAAAAAGAAGCTCTCTACATTGTATGGGTAATCAAGAAATTTATGTTCTACTTAGAAAGGCGTAGCTTTACCCTCTTTGGTCTTTACTGACCATAATCCTCTAATTAAAAGTGTTATCCCTTAATTGCACTTGTCTTAAAAGCTCCAACAAGCAGGCTGAATTTTTGCTATAACCGACCTTCATCAACCGGATATTATTGCGGGATACGAGTCGAAGATCGATCTAACTATGCCATCTGGCTCTATCTTTCGGGACCATTTTGAAATCTTCAGAAAGCATAGAACAGCCACTGGAGGGAGAGTATTTATCGCCATACGTCACAGCAGTTGAGGAGCCTCGTTGTGATGTTCAGGGGCGCGAAATCATCACTGCGTCAATTCAGTTTTCTAAGACAAAGAAGCTGTTTATATCAAGCTTTTATAATCTTTCCGCTGCAGACTCTCTCCCATTCAATCTGCTAGATGAAGGTCTTCGGAAATTGTACAGAAATCCTAAACCTCCCCAACTGGTTCTATGAGGCGACTTCAACTATGGTTGCATTGATTGGTCTACTTGATAATGATATTCCTAGCCGCGCCTGCGATCAAGCCCTGCTAAATATTGCTGATAAGTTGGGCCTCACGCAACATGTGAAACGGCCGACTCTCCTTGACCGGACGCTAGATCTCGTCCTCTCTTCACAATCCAATATTATCTAGTCGTGTCACGTGACACCTGGTATTAGTGACCACGATGCTGTATTGTTCGATGTTGACATGTCACCAAAGTTCACTCCCAAGCGTCACCACAGGATTTATCAGGGGCATAAAGGCGACATAGCAGGCCTGTGTGATTCTATTTCCACCTTCGCGTCAACTTGCCTAGCATCAGACACTGAGGCAAACACTGTTAATGAAAATTGGGCTCTCATAGCCGACAACACCCTGAAAGCTATTGACGAGTATATTCCCAACATAATGTGCAAACATAAACGTTATCTGCCCTGGGTAAGTCGATCGATAAAAAGTTCAATGAATCGATGCGATCGCGCTTACAAGAAAGCCGGCGCATCGGAAAGCCGCAGTACTATTTACAACCATTACAAGCGTCTACAGAACATCCGACATCCAGACGTCTGAGTAATGCACATGACAAGTATATTCAAGAGGTGATGGGAGGAATCACACCGGACCCCAACGACCAATTACTGCGGTGTCAAGCGTGCCAGGTCGTACTTTTAAAAAGCTCCTGCGCACAGAGTCCACAGGGATACCAACGCTTATCTGGAATAATCGGGTTTGCTCACCAAGCAATCCAAGGTAGAAGCACTGTGTGACCAATATCAAAGAGTGTTCAGTAATAAGGACTTAAGCTCAATCACCGTCCCTGTTTGGTGACATGCCCAAAATAAGGTTCACAGTGCCTGGTATCCAGAAGCAACTCGCTGCATTAAGACCTGACAAAGCCTGTGGTCCACACTCGATTCCTGGAAGAGTCTTGAGATTCTGTGCTGCCAACTGTTTCCAGTACTAACATCTTTCTTCCAACAGTCGTACGATTCTGGTGTTAAACCATCTTCATGGAATGACGCGAATATGTCTGCTATTTACAAAAAAGGCCACAGGTCAGACCCAGCAAACTATAGGCCAGTCTCATCGACATCCCTGGCCTGTAAAGTAATGGAACATGTTCTCTGCAGCCATATGACCCGTCACCTTGCTATAAACGCTATGATAACCCCCCACCAACATGGGTTTTTACGTAGACTCTCATATGAAACCCAGCTCGTGACGGTCATCAACGAATGGGCTAAGGCGCTCAACACCCATGGTCAAGTCGATGTTCTGTGCCTTGAATTCTCCAAGGCGTTTGATACGGTGCCCCATGAACGCCTTCTCACGAAAGCATCCCACTGCAACTTCCGAGGGAAGCTTCATGCCTGGCTCGGTTGTTTCTTAACAAGCCGAAGACAGTCGGTTGTCATCAATGGCTCCTCTTCCCGTTGGGCGCCACAAGGAACTGTTCTGGGTCCGATACTCTTCTTACTTTCGTCAACGACATGCCTGACACAATTTCTTTGAGCATAAAACTGTTCGCCGATGATTGTTTTCTTTTTCCAAAAATTAACTCTGCGGACGACCACAAGGCTTTGTAGCAAGATCTTGCTTGTTTGGAGGACTGGGCAGCGTCATGGAAAATCTCATTTGCCCCCCAAAAGTGTATGTCGATGCAGATTACGCTAAAGAAAATGCCTCTTCGTTCCAATACTCCTTGTGTGATGTGATGCTTGAAGGCGTAAATTGCCAGAAATATCTGGGCGTGCATAACACCAGCACTCTCTAATGGTCTCTACAATGTAACAAGTTAAGAAAAAAGCTAACCGGGTCTTGGGTATCCTCTAACGCAATTTGTCAACTTGTGACAGGGCCATCAAAGAAAAGGTATATATCAGTTTAGTTCGACCTATCGCCGAATATGCTACAACTGCGTGGTCACCTTACACAGCTAAGGACACGCAATGCGTAGAGGAAATTCAGCGACGTGCCGCACGTTTTGTGTCCAGCGACTCTCGGCGAAGTAGAAGTGTCACCGCTATGCTAGAGTCTCTCGGTTAGGAATCCCTTGAGGCCCGTCGAAGGACAATGGACCTTACACTGTTCTATAAGATCCAGTATGAACTCGTGGGCATAACCCTGCCCCCATAAGTTTGCCCTTGCTATGCTAAAACCAGGGGGCATCGTCTTAATTAAATACAGGGAAATCAGTCCAGAGGTTAACGCTTATAAATTCTCTATCTTTCCCCGCACAATTAAAGCACGGAACGCTCTGAGCGCTTCAGCCGTTGAAGGCAGCACTCTCGCTGTGTTCAAAATAGAAGTAGGAAAGAAACTGTCAGTTGACCCCCCATTTCCGGATTAGCTTTGATCTATGTGGAAATAACTGTAATTAAGAAACATAATTTGACAACCCCAGAAGGCAGTATCAATCACTGCTGCTGCCTAAATTCGGCGGTGGTCTTATTTCGCAGTGGATTTATGTACGAGATAGAATACAATAAACACCAAGAAACATGCAAATACAGATGCAACGTAGAAGACTTTAATGCAAAATGGTGTTTAATTTGGAAATAACCTCTCAAATCTTGAATGGTCTTCCATCTTTCTTTCTTTCTTTCTTTAGAATTAAAACTAAGTAGATACATGTAACATTTGTTGTAAAATAGGATGTTGAAAACCCTGTAAAAAATAATAATAAAATAAAATTTAAAAAAATGGAAAAAAAAGATGCACACTCTAAACTGCCCCTGTTTTGCAATAAAAAGGACTCAAAATATAAACAGCCTCTAGATGTATTTCATCTCAAACAGATAAAAGCTCTACCTGTTAGTGTTATTGTGAGAAGCGTTAGACAAGAAACTCAGAGTTATCAAATAGTGGTAAAAGTGTACCAAGATACAACGATCGATTGACCCTCAAAGTCACATTTAGAGCCAGAATTACTCTCCCATTTCAGGAAGCATGAAGAGTTAGCTGTGCATGATGGATGCTTGTTATGGGGTGATTTTTAAAGATGACTCAGCAAGAGTTACACTTGGTGGCCAGGTATAAGTTGAGAACACTTATAGTCTTGTAGTAGTTTTCCGTTGACACCAAATATGACCCCTCCTTTTGCACCCTTACATTGATGGGAAGTCCCAGAGAAACCCTGGAACCAAGTACACATTGAATATGAAGGACCGTTTTTGAACCATATATATTTAATTGTGGTGGATGCAAACACCAAACACCAAAGTTAAGATTATTTTGTCCACTTCTTCTACAAATCAAAGCTCTTTGAGAAATATTCATGACCCATGGTTTACCGGCACATTTAGTCTGGGATAACGAACCTCAGTTCGCTTCCGGAGTGTTTACTTAACCTTCTTAAAAAAAACACTATCCAGGAACTGAAATCAGCTCCTTACCATTCAAAGACAAACGGATTTGCATAGAGATTCGTGAGAACCCTGAAAGAAGCACTGCATCCCAGACCAACAGAAGTATTCAACACAAGGTATTAACAACGTCCAACTGTACTATAGTACAAACACAACCACAGGAAACTCACTCACTTGCTAATGGGATAAAGCTTTCAATGTCATCTGGACCTGATGAAACCAGATATTGGCAGAAGGCTGCAGAATTTTCAGAAAGCCCAGATCCTTCAAAATAATTTACACAGAATATACTGCACTGATATTTGAAGTAGGACAAACTGTGTTTGCAAGGAATTATGGAAAAGGTCACCTATGGGTCACGGCCGTTGTCCATAAAAAAATTGGACCCACATGGTGGGAAATATTCACTGGAAGCAACACTTTGATCAGTTGCAATCAACCAAACTTTTAATGTCTCCAGAGCGAGAAATAGAAATTTCTTTAGCAGAGACAGAGGAAGAAGAAATTACTCCCCAGCAACCCAGGGTACATGTGAACAAAGCCAGAAGTAAACATTCCTACAAGTCAAAAACCAATGATACCAGATTATCAGAGTGCACTCGATAGCAGATCACAAACCAAAACAGCACATAGTGAGATTTCCAAACCCAGTTGGAGTTCCAGTGTCACCACAAAACCAAAACTCCATAGACGCTCAACTGAGACGCAGACACAAAAGATAGTCCAAACCATCAGTTAACATGAAAGACTATGTTTCAACTGTTGTGTATGCTGGCCAGCGGTAAACACTGGCCGGTACATGCGCATATATCATGTTATTAGATTCCCAGCGCTGAACAGTTTGAGTTAGTTTAGTTTTGCATCGTGACTGATTTAAGTATGTTGATACATAACATCAACTTCAAACTGAATTCACTTGAGTAAACCACTAAGCTTTAGACATTGCTAAACTTGAAGTTAACATTTTGTTTCCATACACAATTGCATTTAAAAATTTCTCATTGTGAAGTTCTGTACATGTCTAAATCAGAACAAGGGGAATTAATGATGTATAACATGTCATCACATGAATAGCATTGATGACATTTCACAAATAAATTATTTATAGTTGTGGCCCATATGGCATGCAGTCATTTTATTAAAATCCTAGATAAATTTCTTAAGAACACCTCAGCCTTTTGTCTACTTTCATTTCAGTTATTTTATATTCTTTGATTTTTTTCTTTATTGGCATTTTTATTTATTTCTTACTTCCATGCAGGGTTTGGGAATTATTTTATATTTCAAAGCTCATGTTCTTATTACTTTTAGTTTTATCTTTTTAGTAATGTGCTTTATCATTAGATACATAAACATGACATCCTCATTGTCACCATCTACTGAAGAGAAAACAAACTTTGCACGATTATATTGTGTCTTAGTTGATGTTTGAGGCCAGGTTGTCTGTGATAATTAGGATACATTTTTATCCATCACCTGTACTTCACAACTTTCTCATATCTCCAGGGATACTCAAAGAACTGCGAATTAAGCTGAAGAAAAGAATCTTGAACCCAACACAGTGCCTCATCTTCTGGGTTTAACATAACATTACTTTTAAGTTTTTGTATTACTGCCAAACTGAAACATCTGTAGTTTGTATCCTCCCAGTAAAGGTTGCAGTGCTTTGCCTACAGTTGCAGGTGATATTAAAAAGGAAGATGACTTGGCTCGTATCAAGTACTACAGGAATACCATATATGCACATACCAGCCAAACACCAATCTCAGAGGCTGGTTTGAGAGTTACTGGAAAGAAATCACTGGTGCACTTCTCAGACTGGGTGGGACAAGCTACAAACAACCCATCAGTGATAGGACGTGCATGTGTATGGACCCAGTTTTTGAAGACCACTTACATTGAAATTCTAAAGCTGTATGTGGCAGATGGATAAGTATTCTGTTAAAAAGAAGTTGAATGATATTGAAAACTAACTGAAGCAAAAATGATGTGAAAGAGAAAGTGAGAAGAGATCAGTGACCAACTGAAGTAAGAATGAAGTGAGAAACTAGCAACAATTGAAGTCCATCTCAAGAACATAAAGCAAGGAAAGGAAAGTGAAGGTAAATATAATAATCGATCTTCATAATAAATATTTTTTTCTGATGACTGGGTTCCATCAAAGTGTGAACAAGATTTGTGCCACTCCTTAAATTCCATAAAAACTCCTTTTAATGAAATTCATTTTTCCAAGAGAACTTGAAAGGCCAATAAATTTTTAAGATTTATCACAGGCTGCTTAAAAGCTCATTGGATTTCTACTTTTTCTACAATTTTTAAAGTTTGTATGCATTTAATTTACCATTAATGTTCACCTAGTTCTCAGTTATAGGAAATGTCAGCATAATATATTTTTCTTTTGCAAACATTTATAGTTACTGTAGATCCGTAGCAGCCAAAGGTTTAAAGAAGTTGTTTTACATGATTACACTGATGTGTTCACTATGTCCAGCAAGTACCATGAGAAACCAAAGCGATTAATGGTTGTTGTAAAAGCTGGAATATTTTATTGGAAAATCAACATTTTCAAGTAAAGCTGCTGTAGATTGGGCTTTAGGAAGAAAAGAAGAGTTAAAAAATTTAGAACTTGTCATTGTTCTCAAATTAAGAGAAGTTCATTCTGTTTCAACTTTGGCTGATGCACTTCAGCAAGGTTTAGGATTTGAAGATGAAGAAAGAACAGTTGGGTACATGGTAAAGAATCCAGATAAAGTTTTACTCATTCTTGATGGTTTGGACAAATATAGTCTTGAGCAAAACAATGAATTTATAGAGGTATTACAATGTCACATGGTACCTGAAGCTGCATGTTGTTATGGTGACCTCCAGACCATGGATGGCAAAAGAAGATAGTAAAGCATGTACAAGCACAGACTCAGACAATGGGCTTTAACTAAGATTATATAAAGAAGTGCATTGCCTGACACTTAAAGGGTGAGGATGCGAACGATTCATTTCTGAGTTATGTGTATAAGAACGACTTACTCTCGCTTGCCGAAATTCCCTTGTTGTTGTATTCATTCTCTTAAAGAGTCGAAAACATTTGTTTTAACTTTTAACTTTTTAAAACTTTTATAACATTTTAATATTTTTCCCTTGTTATTGTGGTTACTTTGAGAAGAGAGGAAGGATGAAGACCTCCTATTAAACAGAACAGAGCTTTTCAAGCAAGTTGTGCAATGCATTGTTAATCATAATGCAAAACCTAACACTGTATTACAAAATACAGTGGACAAAAATGCTGATCTACTGAAAAAGATACATGTAGGAAAGATTGCTTTTGATGCTTTAAAAAAGAATTCATTGACTTTTTTTGTGTGGTGAACTTGCTGTAAATAAACCACATAACAATATTTTTAAATTATTTTTCTGATACATGACACCATAAATAAAAAGCTGCAATAAAGTTTTTTTTTTAAATTTTGGTGTCAGTGTTTTTTAAACAACACTGAAACCAAAAATTCAAAAAAACCTTTATTGTAACAATATTTTTCCCTAGGACTTCCTTCTGTTACAAAGGCTGCTACAGCGAATCCAAAAGGGATGGTATCATTTTTGCACAAATCTGAACAAGACTTTCTGGCTGCTTGGTATATCACATTTCTACAGGAAAATCAAAAAACGATGATGTTAGAGATAAAATGGATGATTTATGATTCTATGATGAAGCTAAAAGGAGCTGTTTACAGTTTTTGGCATTCAGAAAATGTTTTTCAGTTTATATGTGGATTCTCTGACTGTGGATGTACCCAAATATTGAAGAGGTTAGGTCATATTGCAATTAAGAAACTCAATGAAAGGCTGTCTTGGGAATTTGCAGATGCACCAAAAACAGAGATTTTACATTTTCATGAACACTGCTTTTCACTTTACTGTGATGCAAACAGCACGAGTGAAGATGTTAATGTGAAATTTTCAACTATATTTTGAAACTATATAAGAATTTTTTTTTCTTATTAGTGATAAGAATAGAAAATATTTGAGAACTTGCATCGATTGCTTGTGTGACCTAGTGGTAGTGATAGTTGACTTGAAATCCAGAGCATTGAGGTTCAAACCTCGGTGAGTACCAAAAAAACTTGTTTGTAAACAAAATGTGGCCGATTAATATGTGTCGGGGGTGGGGTGTATGTAGAGTTGGGACTGGGGTTATGGTTAGGATTAGGAGAACTGGAAGAGAAGTGGAGAGAAAAAAAGGGAAAAAGAAAAGGAAAAAATGCTTTTATTCGATTCAAACAAAAAATAAAAACTAAACTGAAAAAAATAACTAGAAATATTTTCATTGGTTAGAAAATTCTACACTGGTTGGAAAATTTTAAACTGGTTGGAAAAAAATTCCAACTAAAAAATATTTTCTAGCCACAACAACAGTGCCACTGCACGGAGAGTAGAAAATAAAGACTTCAAAATTAGTCCCATTTTTTTAGTTGAAGGGAAGTTCAGGGGAATATTTTTTCCTTTTTCCAATTGTAATGTCAATTTAATTTCCATGCAGTTAAATGTGCTAAAGAATTTAGTCAGGCGTTTCAATGAGGTTGATATCAAGCTAAGAATCCTGGTCTGCATATTTCTTAATGATATAATTTCACGTCAAATAATCATTCGACTTACGCCATGGATCCTGATGGTGTTTTGTCTGCGCTTCCATATGATTTCCTTCACGAGAGGCTTTCACATCACCGGCTTGCTTTGACATTATCAGATTATATTCTCACGAGTTGCTCCAGTAAACTTGTCCTTTGGATAGATACACGTTCGCTCGGGTTCTTTTTGACTGGCCATAAAGAGACTAAAGAAATTAGAAATGCAAAACGGTAAGTATCACTATCAGCTACGTACATCAATATTTTGAAAACGTGAAAATGTCTGTACCGTTTTCAATAATTCAATTTGAAAAGCTTGATTAAAGTGACTTTAGTTAAAGATTTAACTAGAAAAACTAATGCGTATATATTCACTCGACGTTTCGATGCCTCTCACATCATTATCAAGAATGCTTGGGAATTCAGATTCAACAGTTCCTGTAGCATTGTGTAGTAAGTCCCACGAGTACAGTATCGACCTTGTCGAATAGAACGGCAGAAGATCGACTTCGATTCATACGTCGATCTTCACATGTGCCGAACTTAAACTTACATTATTCATACACTAAATTAGTAATTTTTTCCCACAATCCCAATTTTTCCGTTCGGCATTTTGGTTCGACTGCCTTAGGTTCGGCGTCTGAATCAACTGCCGAACTTAATTATTTGGGTCAACCCAAATAGGTATTAGGTTCGGCACATGTAAAGTTCGACGTTTGAACTGGGCCTAACAAAGTCAGAGTAAAGGTGTAGAAACTAAGATTGATTACAAATTCATATTCAAGAGTTCTTATAGCACTGTATGGTAAGTCCCCTGAGTACAGTGTCATGATGTTTAACAAAAGATTTGCGCTAATAGAATCAGACTGAATTCTAAGCGTAGGTCTTTTTTTCGTAGTAAATGAAAAGCATCTCGTAAATCACATAGTCTAACTTTCCGGAGCACTTCTTTAGAATTCTGAACTGTTTGCTGAAAAATCAAGAACATATGTAGACCATGCTTAGTCTTCATGTGTTTTCCGATATTAAAACAAAAATCATTTGTTAACTTCAATGGTACTAAGAACTCTTGAATTTGAATTTGTAATATTTATCACGTGTCACCGTGACAACGCGCTGACCCTTTGTGCTGCGGTCATTGTTTGCAATATGGTAAAACGCGCCGATCAATTTTGCCTCTTTTGGTTGAGGCTATTGTAAAAGCAGGTTGGTCCTCTGAGCTTAGACTCGATTGCTTTGCTGAGGCCAGGGCAGAGGCCAAAAGAACAGTAAGTAAAATCAATGGAAGTCAGAAAGATGTAATTTTCCCCCGTCACATATTTCTTCGTTTACACGGTACCGGTTAATTTTAACCGGTCGAAACTTTGTTTTGGCATTTTGTTTACACAGAACCAGCAGAACCGAAGAAGAAATTGAGCTACTAGTCGTGCAAATTTTTGCTCGGCAAAATCGAGGTCAATTTTTTGTCCGGTGCCGTCAAAAAGATGATCGGTACCGTATCTTGATTTTAAAAACACTTCAACCCGGTAAATACTTGGGCGGTTAGAGGTTTTTGACCAGGTTACTCGGCTACCTGGCTGCACAGCTCCAATCTGTCGGTGATCTGCGCAAGTTCACGTGGCAAAATAAGCCCTTTGCAGGTGGGGGTCATGTGACCACAGCTATGACAAAATGGTATCCAGAAATGAAAACAGCAGGTTGACATTAGTAAAATGGCAACGTTTGAGCTATTGACTTCAAATATGTAAAAAATGGCAAGCAATAGTACCTGTTGAAGTTAAACTTGAAGTTTAACTTCATGTTTGTAAATCCCTGAGGATGGTTGAAATTGTCAGTCGAAACGCTTACATTCTTATACTGTGTGTTTAATTAAGAAATAAATCATGCTTAGCGTGTGTCTATCGTGTTATGGATGCACGAGGGAAGTTGGGAGAGCACGAGAGAAGCATTTGAGTAGCACGAGGCGAAGCCGAACATTTTTCTTTTAAGGTAATGTTAAAACAAGTTTATTTTAAAGTTGATGACGCGCCAAATTCTCCTTAACCGCCTGACAGTTTTTATTTGTTGAATGCAAGCACAGAACGCTTCAAAAT
>JAOBYJ020772109.1:0-12672 GCA_025403565.2 Palythoa heliodiscus | reverse complement strand
GTACCCCCCCCCCCCCCCACACCACCTCCCCTTGTATCGGGCTCTGTTCTATCTCTGGCCCACAGAGGTTTCCAACATGGCATATAACCGGTTGAAGTAGGGGTTGGGGTTACAGTTTACCTTTTCTTTCATTTGTTCAGACACATCACATTTCCTGTAGTACGCATTTGGAAACAGACGAAACGAAAGCTTTACTGCCTGTCTTCTTCAGAAATATAGGTCTTTCATCTCAATTACAGATGAATATATCTTTTTAGATTTCTTCCGCGTTCCCCCCTTCCTGTTTCACCTATAAGAAACTTTGGAACGAAAGTGCTCATTATACGCTATAGAAATTCTTGATTGAGCTGTTTAGACGCGAGCTACGATACTTGCGACTTTTTTGTTTGTTAATAAAATTACTTATGAGAACTTATTGCGGCATACCCAAGAAGGAAGAATGAAAAGAATTCAAAATATAGTTGGTTATTTTTTTTCCGTTGCGGCTAATTTATTGGAAAACAACGTACTAAAATAAATAATCAAGAATATTTTTAAAGTCTTTAAAAAACGTTGCATCTTGGCTCGGTAAAATCGCCACGTTCATTGAGTTACCAGAACACGCGAGAAGTCGATCACGCTTAGTGTTCCAATGGCACAGTCGCAAAACCTGGTTAACACTAACTCCTAATATGAGCTAAACACAATGAAATGAAAATCTAAAAACCAAACTGTAAAAAGGGTTTATACACGTGTGTTCGATTCAGTAATTTTGTTAAATGCGTTTTTCGTCGTCGGTTAAGAGATCTTACGAAGATCCTCAAGCAGTTTCTCTTGCTTTCTATGCAAGTTACTAATTCTTACATCCCTCAGCTGCAGTCTTTGATCCAAATCATCAACAACATAGCGTGACAATTCAGGAGGGCATGGAAGCTGGACGTACACGTGTTCCATTGCATGACTAGATGATTTTTTCATTGTAGATTCTCGAGGGGGCGAAGGGTAGTTTCTTTGTTCTTTTTCTACTGAGCTGGTGTCACACAAACCAAATCCGTGTGATTCTTTGTTACGCAAGTTTGTGTCACGCAGCGCGCTACCTCTGTTAACTATATCCTCCAAACTGTGAAATTTTAATGAGTCGGTTGGATCTTCCGTAGAGTTTGTGTAGATCGCGGGCGTCCCAGCGTTATGCACGGTGTGACTTGTTATTCTCTCACATCTGTCGTGATTTTTATCTTGAACTGAAGTGTGATCAGCAACTGACCATAAAACGCAGCCTTGAATATCTTCTCTAGAGTTAGCCCGCGAGTGACCTGATGGATTAATAAAAACGAGATGTTAGTTTTTCATACTCATACGGTTCCTATTTAAATAACTACACATGAAATCCAAGAACTTTGCTTGGACTTTTTGAAACTGAATAAAGGACCTTTTGCAGCAAGTAAAACTCAAGCGCTTTAAAAGTATTGCGTGTAATTTCATATTTTTTGATTAAAAATATCATACATTTTGCACAGATATCAACGTAATAAAGGCGTCAATTAAAACTATATCAGTGAAAAAATGCCGTAACAGTAAAGTGATAAATCACTTCACTGCAAAATGAAAAGCTACTTCCTTGTGCGAGCCAAAGTGGTCCATTGGAGCTAGTGCTTATCTCCGGTTTCTGTAATGTTAAGCAGATGAGAGTTATTAAGCATCGACAACGACACATCGCGACGACGACGGCCAGAAGTAAAATTTCCCCGCAGTAACGTTCTGCGCATGGACCAGTTTGTGAAAACATCTTCCACCCTTCGTTGACAACGAAATTCAGGGTGTTTTGGCATTGTCGCTAAAACGAAAGTAAAGAATTGTATTCTATTCGTGTAAAACATCCGATTTTCTCCTTGTAATTTTGTACAAATAGAAAAAAGCTCTTTGTGCATTAACAGAATCAAAACTTCTAGTCTTTGTTGATGTTTCGGACTGCAAGTTAACTTGAATTTTCTTATAGGCGCAGATTAGCTTCTAACAGGAGCTTGTGCTCATTTTACCAACCCCGTAAGGTTGGAAAGTTGAGTTAACTTTGATAAATGTTTAATGTTCGGCAGAGCAGGGAATTGAACCTAAGACCTTGTCACTGGAAGCAGGGATCTCGACACTGCGCCACCCACGCCACCGCAAATGAAAACGTCCGATATAAATACTTTCAACCCATAGACTTTTTCATAAATGGCGCTGATTGTAATATTATTTTGTCTACATTCAAATTAGCTGTTTAGGGTAACATATTCTTTTGAAAGTTTAACTCAAGAGCGAGGCTATTAGAGCTAATTTGAATGGAGACAAAAGAATATCAAAATCGCCGCCATTTTTCAAAAAGGTCTATTGCATTGCTGGTGTTAATTGGTAACGACACTAGCTTGTCATGGGCAGGCTTTTCCCTCCTTTTTCGCATGCGCGGGCTTTTCCCGCCTCTTTTCAAACAAGAAAACAAGACTAAAAACACTGACGTTGTGATTAGGAAAATGTGCATTATTGTATCTACCTTAAATCATGAGTTAAACAGATTGTGAAATGTTAAAAGTTTAATTTAGTTTTTATTCACTCGTTTTTCCAGCACATTACTAACTCACTGATGAACCTATACCGTTTCGTGGCCTGACACGAAAAACTGTGTACTCTTTTCAAATTGAGCTTTAAAAAGTTACTTTTGCAAATTTACGAAACATACAAGATTATGATATTTAAGATAGTTATTTTTACTATATGGCGGTAGTTAACAAGGGTTTATTTAGGAGAAAAGAAGAGAGGACAGGAAACATCAAGTAATCATAAATGATTTTGAGGAAGCAGTCCTCAGTTTTACCTTTGAATATATCGAAATTCTCAAAACTCTTTCTGTCCGTTCCAAAATCTTCATTGACCTGCTCACGTTTAATTTCCATTAATCCAGTTTTCGTCTTTTCCATTTTCTTTTCTTTAATGACCTTCATCACCTTCCTTGGCGCTGATTTTCGAGGCTTCTTGATAACCTTTTCCCACTTACTGCCTTCAGGACCCAGCTCCCGTTTACGGTTACTGCCGGGTTGTTTGTGTGAAATTTCGACAGGTGTGTTGTTCTCAGCCCTTTTCGTTAAGGAGCTTTTCCCTTCATCGTCCATGAACCCCATTCTCAAAGGATCTGCGTGGTATTTCCTGACCTTTTGGACTAAATGTGCAAACTGAAATGGAGAAACTTTGGCTGCTGAGTTAAGAGAAAAGTTTGATTTACTGTCCTTTACACTTCTGTTTGAGTTGAAAGCATGACACAACAATGACAGCGATTCGCGTGTTTCCGTTTTATCACACGAGGGATCTCTTGGCTCAGTTACACTACGGCTTACAGCTGTTTCGCGTGCTTGCAACACCTCATTATCTGATCTACGCTTTTGTGATTTAGGGCTGATTCTATATACTTTAGTGTTCTTTATCCTAAAGTCTGTAAACGTGTTCCGTTCTTTTCTTTTATCAGCATTTCTATTAACGAGCTGACAACGGGCATCGCCTTGTCTCCTGCTCTGTAATTTTATGTTATTCAAACTTGCCATGTTACTGCTGTTACATGGTAGCTTAAGTACAGTGCTACCAATTCTGTTTTTGGTACCTCCTACTCTGGAATCGATACTTTTTCCAGTCGTCGTCATACCTCTTCTATCAGCCTGAGTACTTCCTCCTTCGTCTTCTCCATTAGCCTCTGCTCCTTCTGCATTAGCTTCGATGCCTCCTCCACCGATCTCGATACCTCCTCTACCAGCTTTGATACTTTCTCCATTAGCATGGATACATCTTCCATTGACCTTGATACCTACTCCATTAGCTTCGATAACTTCTCGACTGGCTTTAGTATCCACTCCTTTAGCTTTGATGTTTCCTTCACTGACCTCGATACCTTCTCCATTTGCCTCGATATCTACTGTATTAGCTTCAATAACCTCTGTATTTCCTTCACTTGCCTCCTTACGAGACAGGTCTGACGCAGTTGAACTTTCCATTGTCTTTAGCTTACGGGACAGGTCCTCAAACAGATTTCTAGTTGACTCTTTTTTGTAGTTTGCACTTGGATCATCTAGGAATGTGTGAGATTGAGGAATAATGATTTTGATTTCTCTCTCATTTTGGATCTTAGGTCGGCCACCATCAAGGCCTTCTTTCTCAACTGCATTTCCACTCATCTTTCCTGTTCCATCAACCGTTGATACGCTATTTTCGACGATCTTTTGCCATTCGAAGTTCTTGTTTTTGCTTGTTAGTTTCCGCGCATGGGAGTCAACATCCAAATCTTTGTGTCTTTCCATGCCATGTTTGCCCTCGTCAATTGCCTTCTGATGTTGTTTAAAATCACTTTTCATAGCTTTTTCACAATCTTTGACAAGCTTCATTTTGTCATCAGACAATGTACTCTTTTCACTATTTGTGAGATGGTTTGAACCAGTTTTAACTGCAAATGTACTCCGAACATCCCTCAGAGTAAAGGTAACAACACCTTTGTCATCATTGGAATGGAGAACATCTTTAATTTCATCTGCAGCACTCTGTTTCGAACTTTTTGGAAAGAGTGTGTCACTCTTATTCCTCTCGCAGACTGGACTTTGGCTCAGATTTTGTTTTAATATTTTAAGTTTCTCTCTAAGAACTCCTAGGAACTTGACAAGTTTCCGTTTCTTGTCAGATGAAGGCTCTTTGTTAATCTTAGCTTGAAGTTCGTCAGTTTTTTTCCAAAGCGCCTTCAAGCGTCGTTGTTTGTGCAAGAGGTTGGCAGGAGGAGACCGTGAGAGCGCGTCTATCTTACCACCTTTGATTGCCATTGAGTGGCTCAAGATTGTTTCTGAATTTTGCTTCAAAATGTCCTTCTTTGTTACAGGTTTTTTATTTCCGAATGGACCATGCATTTGTTTGTTTCTTCCTAGTTTCTTTGAGGACGGGGGTGAAGAAGTTTCTGTGAGGTTTAGGCTTGGCTCCATTGCTTTGCTGCTTTCTTTATGCATGGTGCTCTAAAGACAAAAACGTTAAAAAAACTGGGTTAATAGTTTGTCTTTCTCTCATTATGAACTTCGATTATCAACCACGATGCTATATGTTCACGGAACCTGTCGTTCAAAAGCCGATAAGCAACAATACAGTGCGAAATTCATGTTCCTTTTTCTAGACATAAGGTTTAATTAAACAGATCCAAATTATCCAACATTGTTAGGAGCAACATTATTGATAATTTTAAGAAATAGGACGACTGATCTTGGTCCACTAAACATGTTTCGGCAAGTTACATTCGTCCCATCTCTTAAAATTATTGTTTATTGCTTTAGAGAGCGTTTGGAAACATTTTTGATCCGTTTAAACATCACGAAAGTGTACATGGTACACTTTGTTGGACAGTTTTGGACGATGTTGGATGTTTGCCTTGGTACAAACCGTTTTCCAGCTTCACCCAAATTTTTCCTCCCGCAATTAAAATCACGAGATATGTTCATGCCCCGTTTCATGAATTACACAACGTATTCTTGGTTTTTACGTTTCTCCTGACAAATAAAAATGGCCGAAAAATTTTGCGTACTTTTGTGGTTACGTAGCGGACTATGCTGACATGTTTGATTGCTTTGGATTGGTTTAAACTCTTCCGTACACAGCAGAAACAAAAATAATATTGGATAGTACCAGACTAACGCGTTATGTGTAGTTTGGTTTTTGGTGGATTTTTGAAATTGACAATTTCTTAGCCTTAGGAAATTGTAACTGTACTTCATCACTACGCTTTTAGATTTTGATTAATAGAGGATTAAAATTAACTAGCTTTTGAACAATATTAAAATTGAAAAAAAATAAGTTTTAGTTTTGGAATACTAATTACAGTGGAACACCGTTATTACGACCACCAATAGGCCAAAATAAAGTGGTCGTATTACCGAGGTGGTCATACTAGCGGGGTAGGGTCACATGACGTGTAATTCAAGCGTATCAATGATCAATGTTTCACCTTCAAACAGCTGTTCTCAAGCATTTACCGTACATCGTATGAAAATAATAAAATATATTTTAATTGAAACAGAACTATTTTGACGAGAACTACTAAACCAAACAAACAGGAAAGAACTGCCGCACATTTTCAACATAATGCCTTTTCTTTTTAAATGGCGTGAGCTAGTTAATAAATTGCTGTTTTAATGATAACAATTTGACATGTAACCGACATTTACTCACGATTTATTTTATCAGTGGTCGTATTAACGAGGTTAAAAACAAAAAAATATGTACGTTGCGAATTATAAAAGTGGTCGAAGGTCGCATTAACGGGATGTTTTTATAAGAAAATGTATGAGCATTTTGCCTGGCCAATAAAAGTGGTCGTATTAACAAGGTGGTCGTATTAACGAGGTGGTCGTAAGGCGGGGTTCAACTGTAACTTGAATCAAGATATGGAAAACACATTGTGTCAGAGGATTTCTGTTCTTTAAAGAGATTCTTGGTTGTCTAACAATATTAATCTCAATTAAGGCTTTCCTTTACCTTCTGTCTTTATCATCACCTCAAGTCTGGTTTTTCTTTGTGTTTAGCTTATGTCAAGCAATTTTATTTTGTTAACTTCTATAGTTTGAATTTCCCGTGAGCCACCATCTTGAAATGGGACGTGTTTCGGTTGCAGAGCCAGACCTCCACTCAATGCAATTGAATTCACGTCCAATTTTAAGATGGCGGCTCACGGGAAACTCAAACTATGGAAATTAACAAAATAAAATCGCTTGGCGTACATAACAAAAAATGTCAAATATTCAGTAAATCAAGTAAAGTTGTGAAGAAGCTTACCCCAGCAGTTAAAGCAGCAAACTTATTGTTTGTTACGTCCGCGCGCGGTGCTTCAGTGCTTTCCTTGGACGCGGGACTACAACATTTAGGCCTGTGCTGTGAACGTTGAACCTTTGGCAAACCAAGCTGCCTCTCTATCGTGTCCATTGTAGCTTCCGGTATATTTTTGTCAAGGTGATTAAGACTGCATTTATTAAGATTTATCGTCGGCACTTGATTTACTGCCTTAGGCGCGTGACTAAGTTTTTTGTACAAAGAAGAACAACTTCCTGATATAAGGTGAGTTGTATTTGTGTCCGACAATAAAGGTTTGTTCGCCACACGAACAACTTTTGTAAACAAACTATGATTTTCAGGCAATGCATTTAAGGTCATCTTCGGATTTTCTCTGGACTCGCAGCAACCTTCATTCGCCACTTGTTGAACGTTGTTGAATACCTGGTACTCTTGAGGTCTCACCGTTGACACTTGATTGGTGCTTATGGACTTCAAGGAATTTTCATCTCCAGCTTGAAAGGTCTGGTTATTAACCATAACAGTTTTAGTTAAGAACCGGGGAACTTCCTCAGATACCTGATATTTCTCTGCTGGTCCTCGAGGGAGCTTCATAGACCACCGAAAGGTATCTATTACTCTTTCAGGAATGTCATTTGCAATCTGAGTCTTTCCTGTTGACGTTTGACCAGAATTCTGGGATTGCTGAGAACTTTCTATTGTCATTGGAACGGATTCCTTGTGTTCGCGAGAGTTTTCTCGAGATAGTAAAGAGGATTTCTTGGATTGCTCGGACTTTCTGATTGCGTTTTGTTCTTCCTTGGGCACATGAGAATTTTCTCTTGACATCAGAATGGTTTTCTGGAACACCAAACCATATTCAGTTGATGTTGGTGGAGTTACCGAAGAATTGTGGTAATCTTGTGATGAAACGTGAGGGATTTCCTTGGATCCTCGAGGGCTTTCTGTCGATAACTGAAGGGCTCCTCTCGGTGTGCGTGAACCATCACTTGAGATGCTGTAAACGATAAAAGGAAATGTATAGAGAGAACACTTTTATATAAGTTTACGGTATGCATAAGTACATACGTAGAATGAATAGATATAACGATAGATGGAGGAATAGATGGATGGGTGAAAAGGGGTAAGGTAAGATCAGGGATGGCTCTAGAGGTTTGTATGAAAAGGGATGATGGGTGGATGGAAAGGGACAGGTTCAGGGTTTAGCTCAGTTCAGTTTATCTATATATTTCCTAGCAACATTTACATTACAGACACACACTAACTACAAATAGCTAAGCTAGTCTAGGTAGTTAGTGTGAGGACACTATTAACAAAATAAATTTACCGACAAAATAACAGCAACAACTACAAATTATTTAAACGGACAGCTATACCACATATACATGTGCGGATTAATAGATACGGTTTTGTTACGAAAAAAGAGAGCAATACTATATTATACTAATACGTTTCTCAACGTCAACATAACTATCTTGATCTTTGAGTGTGTGAAATAGCAATTTTGTTATCTTTTTCTTAAAGATATGTTTTGGGAGATTCCTTAAATTTTCTGGAATACTATTCCAGATTTTCGCTCCGATTCGCGCGAAGGCATTTCGTACAAATCTTTAAAAGCAAAATTCCAGATTTTTTTCAGACGTTTTCAAGCGGTTTTTTTTACCAATTTTCCAGACTCAAAGTTAAGGCAGTAATCGCAAGTGCCTTAATCTCTGCAGAGTTATTTCAGTAGGAATCAATGGACGATTTTTACACTATAAGTCAAGTGCAGAAAATCTACACTTGTTACAAATACATCCTGTATGTTTCTGACTTTTGAACAAGACTTCAAGAAAATTTTTGGATTTCCAGTTTTTTTTCAGCTTTCCAGATTCTGTACGAACTCTAGATTAATAGATTGTTGTTGACGAATGAGTGGATGGGTGAGCGGGCAAGATGAAGCGAGTTCTGCGTTCTGATTGGTTACCCAAGCGGGCAAGATAGGCCCATCTTGCCTGCTCGGGGTTTTCAGAAATAAAGTGAAATTCTTTGGCCATGTAATAAACCCTTTATTGACCAAGCTTGTTCGGTCAAGATGGCTAAATATTGGCATAAAGGAGCATAAAAATATAAACATAACATAATTTTCACGTACCTGCAACGGGCCACACGTAAGCTGTTTCCTGCACGTCTAAGAAGAGCCACTTCATCCTGTGAGAGCGAGTGAACGGCAACTATTTTAGGCAACCGTGCATGGTCAAAAGCCGTACCTCCGCTGGTGATTCTCATGGAACGTTTTGCAGCCGGAAGAACTGGAGTCAGAAAAGAAGCCTGCGAAAGGGTGTTTACTGAAGTGGTGTGAATACTAGACAGGTTCAAACCAGCTGTATTATGATTCTGCAAAGCTTCCTTCGTGCTAGTGTGAGTCAAGGATTTAGAGCTGGTCCTGCCTAGTATTCTCTGCCCTGTTGATGAAGATCCCAAGATTTGGTACTTTGGATAACTGGACAGACCTTGATTGTCTGGAAATTTTCTTTTGTCGGTTGTTGCACTTCGCACTGGAATTGAGAGGCCAGAAGAACAGATTGCAGTTTCACTTTGATTTATAGAGCCTTGCAGTTTATCGGTAGATGATCTATTCAAAGCTAAAAGGAAACAGAGGTATTCAAGTATTATTTTCTGTTTATCTCATCTACAGTTATGAAATTCGATCAGATGAAATAGTTCTTATAAGTATACGTTAATGATTCAAATTAATCGTGATAATGAATCTCAAAAAATATCAGAGCAAAATCAAAGAGCGTGCATCAGCGAAAATTAGGTAAAATAGCTAAACACCCGTAGACAGTTAGATGTTCGTTTTCCCTGGTATTTGCAATATTAATTTTTAGTTCCGGTATATGATATAGCCCACGAATCAGTGTGTCAGCGGTTTGCTATTCAGAGTGTTGGTTTTATGTGAAGAAGTACGTTATAAAAAGATCTAAATCTCGGTCAATCTCACTAAATGCATTTGGCACTTCCAAAACACCGAAAACAAAAAAAGAAGAGAAGTTTTTGTTTTGCTTAATTTTTTAGGAGTTTTGCAGGAACTACAACAAAATATAAGGCTTTCAAGGACTTTCCAGGAAGCCGTTACGTAACCTCATAATTATGAGCCAGGATTTAAATGTTTAATGACGTTTTTATTGTACATTTTGCATTGTATAAAATAACGTATTAACAGATACAAACCAAGTATCCAATCTCAAACAGAACGAAGCGACCTTACGTCCACACCAAACAGCAACAATCGAATACAAGCCACGGTGAGGTCGATTTGTAGCATACAGAAATAGCACCAACTATCCTCAGGCTTCGATAAATGGTACCAAAATAATTTTTGAGCAGTGTGTGTAAATAGGACGCAAACTTTTCATTTTACCTTCCATAAATCCCGCGAATAACTGTTTCAAAAGTTAGAATGAATATCACCAATCATTTCTGCGCTTTAAGACAAACAAAATAAAGGGTCACTTAATAGGATTTCATTAACTGGTTCAAAAGTTAGAATGAATAACACCAATCATGTCTACTCTTCAAGACAAACAAAATGAAGGGTCACTGCTAATAGAGTTTCATCAACTGGTTCAAAAGTTAAGACATTTTGGATTATTGACACATGCTTGGGCAGAATGAGAATTAAAAAGGTAAGAAATTCCCATTAAAATGTTTTATTACTAATAATGAAATAGAAAGCAATAATCGCTCAAAATTACTCTTTAAAAATCAGGTAAAAAACTTAAGAAAAACGACAAAGACCTATGTTTGAGTTTCAGTTACTGGCTACTTTTTTTGTGTCGACGTTTGTTTAAAAAATCCTAAAAAATATTTGTAGCTTTAGTTCTGCATTCTAAGTATTTATGTCTAACATACTGATGTTTTCATTGTCATTAAGATCTACCGGGTATAGACCTTATGCATAAATGGCGGTGATTTTAGTATTCTTTTGTTAGATTCAAATAAGCCCAACTAGCCTCGTCTTGGGTAACATTCTCAGAGCATTCTTAGAACATTCTTTTGAAAGTTCAACTCAAGAACGAGGCTAGTTGGGTTAATTTGAATGAAAACAAAAGAATATTAAAATTCTTATGCATGAGGTCTATTGCCTTTGACCCAGGCACAACAAATGTAACTTACTTCATCGAGTTCCAGTTAGTCTCTCACAATCAAACTGAGAATAATTTATCAGACAAGCATAAATTTCACTAAAAAGTCGGAACGGGCAGGTCTGCAGTTGAGATACAAAATAGTTGCCGTCTCAATCTGTGGAAAGTTTCTGTCTTTCAAAGAGACACTCGATGTTTTTCTGCCTCTTGGAATGTGATTTTCAGACAGTAAAAATTCTTAAGTGATTTGGTAGGTTGTGCCCCTGCACTACTGTTGTTTTAGTTTAGTGTTTTGCCTGATTGCGGAAATTTAGACGAATGTTTTCCTTGTTAAACCGGGTTTTTCAGTGTTGTAGCTAGGCCAAAGCGATAGGGCACAGCGCCCTGTCGTTTTTCTGTGCGCCCTGTTGTTTTCCTCCAGCGCCCTGTCGTTTTTTGTGACCCCGTACATTGTCTTAATGAAGATTTGAGATAAAAAAAATAATATTTTGAGGTTTCCACGCAATATTTTCCAAGTTATTTTGAACGGTCGCGATCGCTCGAAAATAATTGCTTTCAGACACTAAATTCCTGAGCCGCAATAATCGGTCAGCGGAATTTTTGCTCGTTGCCTTGGTGTTGTCATCGTCGTCATGGTTTTGCATTCCAACTATCCAATCACAGCGCAGATGTCAGGAACAGATGTTGTTGTGTTCCAGGTGTTTGATCGACAAAAAAGAATCACAATTTTCTGAGCCATGTCTGGAAAGAAACGCAACTCAACACTTGATTTATATTTCGGAATAATTCCAGCAAATTAAAGAAAGCAAACACCCAGAAGAAGAAAAATCTACAGCAGCGAACGCTGGACACAAATGCGGCTTCCAAGATGTGTCGAAAAGCGGAAGATCGTGGCTCAAGCTCGATCGCGAAAAAAAAGCAATGTCGTGCACGTTGTGCAAGAAGCACAAAATTCGTGGCCAGAATGGTCTGCTGACTTGGGCAGATGGCGGTGGTTGCAAGACTTTGCGTTTGGATAAAGTCTCGAAACACCAGAACAGCACATTGATTTTTTAGTTTACAAATGATGGTATAACTTGTGTTCACTGAACGGACTCTTAAGACAAAGTTTTCCTTGTTGTCACTGTAATATATTTTTCTCATTGTTGAAATAACTTGTAAATAAATTTTAAATTGTTGTTATCTGAATACATTGAATATTCATTAACTAATATTTCATGAATATCAACATATGCAAATTACAAATCATGAATATTAATGATATGCAAATTATAAATAATGCATATTAATGATATGCAAGTTAGGGCGCCCTGTCCTTTTTTAATGCTGGCCAGAACTCTGTTTTTCCCGCTACTTTTCTTTCCTGTATTTCAGAAAATATTTTTTTATGACTGAGGAACAATTACTTGTCAACTGTGTCTAGAAACTATTTTAGGAACAAATAGGATTGTACTCAGAAAGCGCGTGAACACCCATCAAGAAAGGGAAGAGATCAAAAGGGAGAGAAGAGGTTAGAACGTTAAAAAAAGAAAGATAGAAGATCAGATCAGATGAAGCAGAGTAGAAGAGAAGAAAAGAGTTGAATTGAGATTCCGCTGTCGCTTTCTACTATCAAGATACTTAGATGAAGCTGGGAACGAAATAAGATTAAGATAATAATAATAATAATAATGTTGATTTATTGGCACTTTGAAACCTTTATGTTAACATCAGTGTTCATCCAATAAAT
>JAOBYJ020771999.1:0-12680 GCA_025403565.2 Palythoa heliodiscus | reverse complement strand
TTTTCCTTCTGAGCCTGAGCTTGTTCTTAAATTGTTCTTAATTTTTGGCCAATCTGAGCCTCATTGTTCTTATAAAGATGTTCTTATAAAAAAAAAAGCGTGTACTTGCAAATAGAGGCGACTAACGTTAATTTGTCAACCTTGAGTAGTTGATTTTAATCATCATTTAATTTTGAAATATATCCTTACTCGGTTCTGGGCTTCTAATAAGTCTTGTTCTAACTCTTCAATTTTGAGTGTCTTCTTCTCCAACTGATTTTTGTTCTTTCTTGCCTCCTCCGACAACTTCTCAACATGAACTTGTAGCCTGTTATTTTCAATGGATAACTCATTCAATTTCTTGTTCTTATCTTGTTGCTGGATTTGTTTCTGGTCCAGCTGTGAAAGAAGCGAGCTTTTCTCCTTTTCCAGATTGGTAATTCTTATGTCTGCGGCATGAAACTTTCGACTCTCTGTTTCAAATTCTTTTAATTGCTTTTCGACTTTCTCCAGCTTTTGCTTGGAAAGTTCGTTGCTAAGTTCTAATTGTTTAATCACTTTTTTCATCTTTTCGGGATCCTGATTGGCTCCACCAAGAGGGAGAGACTTGCTATGGTACTCAAAGAGTTTTTCCTTTTCTTTCATTTCAAGCTTCATATCCTCTAACTGTTTAGCCGCAACTGATGCGTTGTGTTCTGCCAGGTCTCTTTCACTCTCAAGTCGGCGGCATTTAGTTTCAAGCTCTGAAATCTTTGGGAAAAGGAAAGAATCTAGTTAAGGCAATTATCTTGTAGAAGAGACGCTAAATGTATCAACTTTATTATCAAAGAGCATTCACAAAGACAGTCCTCTGCAGGGTGGCCGGCCAATTTGGGTTCTGGGGCGGTAAAAATGTCTCAAAAATACATTTAGGGTCGTTTAAAAACGCAGACGAATGTTACCACTTCATATGCTGTTGAACCTATTTTTTTCACTGGGCCGGCTGAAAAATTTCTTAATTTTGCCCCCTACTCTGTACAACCTCATTTCTAACAGATTTGTCGGCAACCAAGTACCATGTCTTCTTAACATGATGATATTCTTTGTATCAACTATCTTTTTGTTGCATTAACAGTATCTATGTTATTATTTTTATTAGTAGCTTTATAGTATTGTTATTGTACATAGATTGACATTAGTTGTATTGTTATAAATGTAGGTAGATAGGCATTATCAGTCGAAGAACCATTTTTGTGAAAGTTCTGATAATAAACCATTATTATTATTATTATTAGATACATATACACAAAGCCAGCGAACACAGACCATTTTTGTAAATTCATAACAGTTGATTGTTTACTTGTATGCATTACGTGCAAAAGACCTTCATGGTTTTACTATAGTTTTTATCAATTTCCACCTTATTTTCCAGGTCTTGCCTCTCCTTTTCCATTTCTTGTCTAACGTGTGCCTGGACACAAAATGTCTCTCTTCTTTCCGCTTTCATTTTATCGATCGTGCGCGTTTGCACCATGTCTCGATTAGAATCACGCAACAGAGAGTTTTTGGCTTGGGATATCTTCTCCTTTAACTGTATGCATTC
The DNA here is from genome assembly GCA_025403565.2 of Palythoa heliodiscus. Classification (NCBI taxonomy): domain Eukaryota; kingdom Metazoa; phylum Cnidaria; class Anthozoa; order Zoantharia; family Sphenopidae; genus Palythoa; species Palythoa heliodiscus. Next base: position 11,119 of record JAOBYJ020771999.1, on the reverse strand, counting down.
CTTCCTAAACACGTTCGTTGAGTGATGAAATGGAGAAAATCAATCGTAATAAAAAAACTCGGAAATTTATCATCACCAGCAACAAGTAAATTATCACCTCTATAATAAAAAAAAACTGTCCTAAACTTTACATACAAGCGTTACATTACAAGCTATAGATGAAAATCCTTCAGGTTTCGGCAAGAAACTCGAACTTTAGGACTCAAATTTTATCTCTCCAGCCGAGAAAGGAAAATCTTAAGCCTCACTAAAAAACTCAATGGAATTCCTCTTCTTAGAATATGATTGGAAAGTTTTAAAATAAATATCAAACATAGATCGCTCCAAAAAACAGATCTTTTAAATAACGAAAATGCCGATAATAATGTGATATCCAGACAGTTTTGAGCAATCGGGACCCCAGAGCTCTTCGTTTTTGCTCTTGCCGGTTGACCCAAAACGATCTAGGTTCCAATTTGTCTCAGATTGTCTGCACTCAGATTTAAAAACAGGGGGATGGGGGATGGGAGGGCAAGCTCAAGGACGTCCCTAGTATATGCATGCAGTGCTCGATAAAATATACCAGCCAGTCAGTAAAACTTGGCAGCTGTGTTTGTCTCCTTGGCAACCGTTACTAGTTTAGCTCAAGCTAGCTACTTAAATTCTCTAACGAGCAGAGCATTCCTTTACCTTTGTTTCTGTTTTGGGCAACCAACAAAAACATTTATTATTGTCGATAAGTGTTCAAACAGGCATCGTGTGGTAAAAGAGTTTCAGAATATGGAAGCTCTCTCTGATTGGTCAATACGGGCAAAGGAATGTTCTGCGCGTGTGAGAAACCGATAGTTGGCTGGGGGTTGGGGAGGGGAGGCTGACAATTTCAGACTTTCATGCACCGAGACAAACACCGGGCAAAACTCCACTGTAGATAGTGACTTGGAAGTTTCTCTAAGACTTTTCTTCCGTCAAAATCTGACAATTCATTAACGGAAATAGCCTGCCCGAAGACTTAGAGATAAATTTAAGTTAAATTATATAAAACTTCCTACAGGTTTTCAGAAGTAGCGCCGTAATCTCACTTATTGCAATGAACAAAAAAAGGACCTAAGAACTGGAAGCATTAAATGCTTAAAAATAGCGTTAAGAACTTCCATTGATATCTCAACTTTTCCTGGTTGTATGTTTTGACCTTGTATAATATCAGTACTTTCCTTGCGTTCAATCCTTTAATATTGAGAGTTAATGCGTAAGTTCTGTTTTCATTGATAAGTTTGATGCTGGACATTTTGGTTAACCTCCACTTGACCGGCGGTGTGGTTGGCGCAGTGGTAAGATCTCTGCCTTCCAACCACAAGGTCCCGGGTTCAAACCGAGTGTTGAACATTTAGTGTTCTTCTCTTCCGCCAAAGTTGACTCACTTTTCATCCTTACGGGGTCGGTAAAATGAGTACCAGTTTCTGCTGGGGGCTAATCTGCGACGGATTAGTGTCCAATCCAGGGGGAGTCAATGACTCTCAACTGTTTAGCACTATAGAAACCGAGAAAAGCACCAGCTCCTATGAGCAACTTAAGTTCCTAAAAGCACTTTACCAGCTAGCTAATTTCCGCTTCAATGGACTAAAAACGGATAACAAATATAACTCACGTTCTCACCTTAAGATATTAGTTTCATTCTTTGAATCGGCAAGATCCTTCTCAAGTTCATTATTTCTTGATTCTGATTCGCGTAATTCTTGCTCTAGCACCGTCTTCTCAGCAAGAAGCTCCTTTACAAGATTTCCGTTATTTCCTCGTTTGTTTTTTAAGTTTTCAAGCTGCAAACAAAGATCTTCATTGCTCGATTGTTCTTCCTCCAGGTTTGCTTTCAGCCGATCACACATCTTCACCTTTTGTTGAAGATCTTGCTGAATGCTTTCATAGAGTTTGCTGCATCCATCTAAGGAGTCGCAAATGCTACGGAGATCCTCACATTGTTGTCTTTCTTCTTCAAGTTGCTTCTTCAATATTTCGATCTCTTGATGATGCTCTTGCTTTATCTCATCAATTTCCGTTTCAAAGGAATTATTTTTCTTCTCCAGCTGCTTGAAGAGTTCACATCTTTCCTCTAAAATTGCCTCAAGACTTTCGCATTTCTTAACCTCTTCCTCAAATTTTTCTTCAACACGCGAATATAGTTCCTTGTACTCGACTAAATTATCGCATTCTTGCCGAAGCTCTTCATTTCGTTGCTTTTGTTCATAGAACTGGATTCCCAAAACGTCCATTTCTTTAGTTATGGCTTCAAGTTCTTCTCTATAAAAATTAGCATTTCTCCCTCCCTCTTTTAACATCGTAACCTCAACAGACAAAGTTTCAATACGATCTTGTTCTTTACGAAGATCCTCTTTTAATTTCTTACACTCTAAAGATTTTTCCTCCAGCTCTTTTTCTAAGGAGATATTTTTCGTTTCCTTTTGTTTTAACAACTCATATTCTTCGGTTAGCTTTTCAAGTTGTTTTCGAAGGTCTTCCTGTTTTCCTGCATCACGCCCCATTGCTAAAGATTCCACTTCTTCGGCAATTCCACACTCCAATTCTAGTTTTTGACAATATACGTTTTCCTCATCCGATTTTCTTCTAACTTGTTGATTAGAATCATCATAAAGGAAATTATTCTGCGTTAGAAAAAAAAACAATGAATTTTAGCTTTATTCAATTTGTCACAAGGAGTTTTGGGAGTGATGTGCCAGGGTTATGGTAACAGGATGTGGTCCCAAATTGATAACCTACCACAGCCGGTAGGAATGGTGTGACAGGGATATGGTAACAGGACGTGGTCCCAAATCGATAACCTACCCCTATAACTTACCACAGCCAGTTGGAATTAGCTGGGAGTTGATTTTGACGTGGTCACAAATCGATAACATCCCCCTATAACCTATCACAGCCAGTAAGAATGTGTGACAGGGATATGGTAAAGGACATGGTCCCAAATTGATAACCTACCACTATAACCTACCAAAATCGGTAAGAACGGTGTGACAGGGATATGGTAACAGGACGTGGTCCCAAATCGATAACCCACCCCTATAACCTACCACAGCCAGTAGGAATGGTGTGACAGGGATATGGTAAAGGACATGGTCCCAAATTGATAACCTACCACTATAACCTAACACAGCCAGTAAGAATGGTGTGACAGGGATATGGTAACAGGACGTGGTCCCAAATCGATAACCTACCCCTATAACTTACCACAGCCAGTTGGAATTAGCTGGGAGTTGATTTTGCAGAGGGAGGAAAACCAGAGTACCCAAAGAAAAACCCTCAGAGTCAGATTGAGATTCACAAATCTTATACCGAGGGAGGGAAACCGGAGTACCTGCAGAAAAACCCCCGGAGTCAGATTGAGATTGACATATTTTATACAGAGGGAAGAAAACCAGAGTACCCAGAGAAAAACCCTCAGAGTCAGATTGAGATTCACAAATCTTATACAATGGGAGGAAAACCGGAGTACCTGGAGAAAATCCCTCGGAGTCAGATTGAGATTGACATATCTTATACAGAGGGAGGAAAACTAGAGTACCCGGAGAAAAACCCTCTGAGTCAGATTGAGATTGACATATTTTATACAGAGGGGAGAAAACCAAAGTACCCAGAGAAAAACCCTCAGAGTCAGATTGAGATTCACAAATCTTATACAGAGGGAGGAAAACCAGTGCCCGGAGAAAAACCCTCAGAATCAGATTGAGATTGACAAATCTTATACAGAGGGAGGAAACAGCGACCTCTATACCAACCGAACTCCCCAAAATATGTTTCAATATTTGATCACTGGAATGTCGAGAGAAAAGTATATTGATGTAAAGGTGATAGTGGAAGTGTGTAATAAAGTTAGGGTAAAAACAGTTAGTGCGATAAGTCAATATGTCGAGAAAAGTAACAAATTCATCACAAAGTTGTATAAATGCACATTTTAGTGTATACTTGAATCATTACAATAGATGTACGCCGTTTTAACGCGATATCAAAAAAACAAAGAGTAAACAAAACAAAACAAAAAATAAGAAAAAAGTTCTATGTTATTCACTATTTCGTAGAAAACGCGTTGTTATTATTTTTCGCTTCATGTTTTTCTAAACTAAGTAGAATTGTCCACGGTACTTTTTACTTTTCGCTGTAAATTAAGAAGATGAGAAAAAAAGTTATTTTTAGGTGTTTAATTTGCACCAAGATGTCTAAAATCGTAAAAAAAAAAAATCAGTAAATTTCAACTATGTTCTAAAACAGGAAAGTGGAAAGGTCGCAATGTATCACGGATTCTTACCTCTGCAACAAACGATTCCGTGAGGATCGGAGATGAGCATCTGTAAAAAGGAGTAAGATGATTTGTTAGATTGTTAACGATCTCAGGATTCAGTGTTAAAGAAAAAAATTCAAAGCGTTTTGCTGATCTTTTCCAACCAATGTTAAAGTCTTTTCCAAGACTTTCAATATCGGATTACGAGTGAATATAACATGACATGAACATGGCAAACATGGCTGGCGGAAGGTTGAACGTGTCATTACAAGTTTCAGGGTTGCCACACATCAGAATGAAAAAAATTCCCTGACTTTTCCATGACCAACAGCAAAACTTCACTGACCTTAAACATGGAAATTTATACAGGGAACGTAACATCCTTTACATATATTCCCGTTTTTTGTTTAGGCGTTTAAAAAATATAAAAGGAAAATCCTATAATATCCAAAGTAATATAAATATCCCTGATTTTGAGCAGAAGTCCAAGTTTCCCTCACTAAATATAAAATTCACAGACTTTTTCCTGACCTTGAAAAAATTTCGTTTTTCCCTGACTTTTCACTGACCGTGGCAACCCTGAATTTTTAAACAGAAGAGTTAAAGAAATAATTGAGTTTTTAGAAAAGACATTCAAAGATGTTTGTTTTTAAAGACTCATTAAAGAACTCAAAGATTTGTTGACAATTCAAAGACTTTTTAAAGACGTCTCAGAACGTAACCACAGCTTCCTTAAATTAATCAGCTATGACAAAATGATATCCAGAAATGGAAAGAGCAGGTTGACATTAAGTACTAATATAAAATGGCAAAGTTTCAGCTATTGATTTCAAATATTTAAAAATGGTAAGCAACAGAAAATAGGATACTTTTATGTTTTTATATTTATATATTTTTAAAGCCTTGCTCTCCAGTACCATTTTCACTTACATTTCCTTAGAAAAATTTTGATTTTGTATTCGCTGTCATTATTGAAATACTTAACGTTGAGACTTGAAACTATGCCTTCTAACTCATGTTAACCTGCTCTCTCTATTTCTGAGCATTACTTTGTCATAGCTAATAAATTTAAGGTAGGTGTGGTCACGTGACCTCTAACTGCTAAAGGGCTAAGAATTGCTCTTTTTACAGTTGTATCAAGATTTGTTCGTACATTTTTCAAGCAACTTGTATATATCCCATAGTTTTCGATTAAGGTTGTGGTACAGCATAGTTTAACAAAACAAAAGCCAAAATATTACACATTTGTAGGAGCTCTTCAAGGCTATGCGCTTGTTGTTGGAAATGAGTTTGCAAATCCTCTATCTTTTCCACTCTTGCTTCTAGTTTTTCCGCATTTTGCCAGTATGTTCACATTATTATCATATTAAATCATTAAAAAATTATTAAATTATTCTTCCTTTTGACATTGACTAATTACAACTGGCCTTGGAAGGCCATTAGAGAATAAATACTTAACAGTATCAATGATCTTGAAGTGTATATTTACCTTCCTCTGAACTCTTCGTCAAGCTCTGCACTGAGTCTTTTCCTAAACGATTCTTCCATTTCACTTTCTTCTAATAACGGCGCCAGGGATGTGAGGTTGTTCTCATTTCTAGAAGCCGCTGATGCTAAAAGTATGTTAGGCTTGCGAAATGCACCAGGTGCCCAGGTTTCTCGTCGCTAGTTTAAAGAGAGATAACAACCAGTAATTATTAAATTGTTTAACATTAAAGTTTCAAAGAACTGCAGGAAACATCGCTTTTATAAATCCTGCAATCTTTGAAACTTTTCATATTTAACCTGAAGATGAGCAAATGCTCCAAAACGTTTGTTTTATCATAATTTGTATATATAATAATTTTACCTTTTATAAATATTTTTTATCCTGGCGAGTTATGTCAAAACAACCAGTAAGTTTGTCAACTTTTCATTCACGGTTCTATTAATGTTATAAGTAGAAGTAATCTTAGAAGTAGTAACAGTAAACAGTGGTGGTAGTAGTACTAGTACTAGTGGTAACAGTAGCAGCAGAAGCAATAGTAACGGTTGTAATAGTGGTAGTAGTAGTAGTAGTAGTGGTAGTAGTAGTAGTAGTAGTGGTGGTGGTAGTAGTAGTAGTAGTAGTAGTAACAGTAGTTAGTAGCACTAGTGGTAGCAGTAGCAGTAGCTGTAGATGTAGCAGAAGTAGTAATAGTTATAGTATCAGTAGTAACAGTTATAGTAGTAGTAGTAGTAGTAGCAGCAGTAGTAGTAGTAGTAATAGTAATAGTAATAAAAGTAGTAGCAGTAGTAATGCTAGTACTAGTGGTAACAGAAGCTGTAGAGTAGAGTAGAGAAGAGTAGAGTAAACATATATTTCAAAACGGATAAAACATCATCAGTTGGAAACTGTTTTACAAGACATCCGTTATTAAGAATAACATAAATATAAAAAAATTTAAACATATACAAACAAGAAACAATAATACGTTTATATAAAATATAAGGGAAACATCAGAAGTCAGAGGTTGATACTTAGTTCAGTAGAAAAGCTTAGCATTTCTTTCATGCTTTGGCAAGTTGTTCAAGAGGTTTCCTTCATTGTAGCTTATTGATTGCTTAGGGCACTCAGTCCTAAGAAAAGGTTCGGCCAATTTATTTTCATTATCTCTTAAGGAAGTGCTCTGAACTTTCCTTTTGAAAAGGTCCTGTATGTATACAGGCGTTTTTCCGCTCATCGTTTTGATCATAAACTTCTTTTTGAGGGAGAAGAGCCTTTGCTCAAGTGATTCCCAATTTAGGTTAGCTAGTACATCACTAGATCTCACCTCCCAATTTGATCTAGTGATTATTCTTGCCGCACGATTTTGTAATTTTTGTAATTTTAAGACCAGGCCTTTGTCCAGTCCATCCCAAACAATACAACAGTAATCAAGGTGCGGTTGGACAACAGTCTTGTATATCGTAATCAGGGAATCTTGGTTGACAAAGTTTCCTATTCGTCTCAATAAACCTAACAAAGGGCTAACCTTCTTGCAGATGTGCTCAATATGCTTAGGCCAAGAAAGGTTTTCTTCAATATGAACACTAAGCGTTTTAACACTTTTTACTTGGCTTATCGATCTCTTTGTTATTTATATAGACACTCGGTATTTTCTTTATAAACGTGCGTTTCTGTCTGGTGGTTACTAGCATGAATTTAGTGTTCGCTATTAGCCAATTGTTTCAACACGCAAGCTATAAGCTCGTTGTTCATTTGAAATTCGAGGTTACCTGTATTTACAGCGCTAAATGTGACAGTAGTAACGTCCGCATACATCGCCACAGATCCAGAGTTGAAGCAATTTGGCAAGTCATTAACAAACACTAGAAAGAGCAGTGAGCAAAGAATTGATCTTTGCGGGACACAACAGTTTAACGGAAGCTTGAGCGAAAAGTGGCCATGTACAAAACAGCTTTGACTACGGTTATCCAAACATGAGCTTAAAACTTTAGTTGCTTGTTCATAAACCATATCGTTTAATTTCGTCAATTAAGATCGTTTGATCAACGGTGTCGAAAGCCTTTGTTAAATCAACAAAAACAACCCCGTAATGGTACTATGTAATGCTCTAAAGCTCGATTGGCAATTCGATAGCAAGTTATTAGTAGAAACGTTTTTATATAACTGATCATATATAATTTTTTCGAAGACTTTTCCAATTATAGGGAGGATAGAAATAGATCTCAGTATAGTTGTTAAAATCACTTCTATTTCCATTTTTAAATATAGGTGCTAATTGCGCAGATTTCAATTCAACTGGAAAAATACCAGTCTGTTGTAGTAGTAGTAGTATTAGCAGCAACAGCAATAGTAACAATTGTTGTAGTAGTAGTAACAGTAGTAGCAGTTGTAGTAGTTGTAGTAGTTGTAGTATAGTAGTTGTACTTACCAAGCTATATTTGCATGATGTAACTTCTTTTACATATTGCTAAAGCATAAATTTTACATTTGATTGTAGTTAAGTAGTGGTAGAAGAAGTAGCAGAAGCAGTGGTAACACAAAACTACCGTTATCGTTCATATTACATTTCATATCCTAGGATTTTTGTATTGAAGCCATTATTAAAAAGTTCTTTCCTGAGAGTGGTAAAAACGTACTCTTTGCTTGTCGCGTTTCTTCACTGGACGGGGACTACCAGCACCACAGAACATGTTCATCAACTCATCTATTCTTTTTTGTTGCTGCGTCTAAAGAATCAAATAAGAACCAAGGCAATAAAGAATTAAAGTTCAACTTTGCGTAACACCTACTTCTTACATAATGGGCAAAGATTTACTAAAGCAAACATGAAGCCATGCAGCCGAAGGTCCTTTTAGAACGAATGCATTTAGTCGAAAACAACGAAGCTGATTCGTGATTTGATGATTGTTAACCTTTGTTCAAAAATGAGACGTAAACTAGATTTTAAGTTTTTTTTCACGCCAGAGACCATTTTTTCTATTTCCCCGTTGAGATTTTATATTCAAGAGTGGACCTTAAAAACTACTTTTACCAGTGGTGTATAGTTCAGGTTTTTTCCTTTGTTAAGAGAAAAAACCAAGGACTTTTCCAGGTAATTTGCAGGTCCATAAACCTGTTAAACCTGTTCCAGTGTCTTAAATTGCACCATATGCCGACCTTCCAAATACACAAAGTACATACTGTATGTCCCTTCATCCAGTAGTTTTTGGTTGGCCATACTTATCAGGAAAACTGCCATAACCCGAGTCAAAACCTGGCATGTAATCCACAGCTATAAACCTTGCCTAAGTTTTAGCAGAATTGAGCATAAATACACTCAGCCTTAGTCGGCTGTCCACAGGGTCATGTGGATACAGTAGCTGGCTTAAAAAAAATTGCAAATGCTGGCCGACTGAATACCAAAAACGTTTTTGTACTATACACAGTAGAAAAGATATCTAAAACCCAACAGTCGGTAAAATTACTCTCGGCCAAAGGGCTGAAAATTCAGTGTTAACCCTTTCAGCCCCAAACACGACAAATGACGTGTTGGTAAATTCTCCCAACTAAGATCACTCCATACTTTCTATATATTAAGCAGTTTGGAAGAATTTGGCTTCTTAACCTCCACAGCTTAATTCACTTGATCAATTCCTTATTTCTCATTAACAGTTTCATTACTTTGTTCGAGTTTTGTTAGGAGAAGTTAGATGTTGATAAATTGCCTGGGGCTGAAAGGGTTAAAGTATATGTGTGGCCTTTTGTTTTCCAGAGCTTGTTTATACTTCGGGTTTTGTTTTTCAATGAAAACGGCTCATTGAAATACGACCAAATTGAGATTGAAGTCGCCAAAAATGAATAACAATGAACCTCGGCAAAATTTACTGGTTCTGAAAAGAAGCGGGTAGTAAACGTCGCTGCGATGTACGACTCCTTGTTTTAGTGAAATCCCTGGTTTGTGACTTCCTACCTGAATTTCTCGTTGCTCCCTCAACAATTCTGCCATCTGTAGATGTAATAAGACATTAAAAAATCAGTCATACTAAATAGCAACATTAAACTCTTGGACTACACCAAACTAACAGCAACTACTTTAATTTCGGAACAAAAAGATGTATACAATACTGATCAACCTTTTCGTTTTCACTCTGAAGCTCCAGATGGCACGTGTTCCTTGTTACCTGAAATGTTAACGTCATCATAATCAGTTGATATAGAAAATTTTGGTTTAAATAGTACAAAAACTAACTCCCCCCTCATTCAATGCTGCAAAACTTTGAAATCAAAACAAAGACCATTTGGTAAAAATGGTCTTTCAACATTTTAGGGAAGGGAAGGGGGAGATTAATTACTTTAGATACTGTGGGAGCGTTACATTTTGTTAATAGTTGAAACCTCGAGAAAAACGCGACGAAAAAAGTCAACTGTCAAAAGTCCGCTTCTTGTCCAGGATTGTAGAATCAAGAGCGTAGATATATTAGATAAAAAATAGTCTTGTCTGTTACCTATATCTTAAAGTATAAATCCTTACCATGTGGAGCTACGTCTTAACTCAGGTTTAGTGCAGAATCTTAGACGGCAAAATTTCAGGCTTTTTCTAAACTTTTTTTTAATTTTCCGCATTAGTGAATACCTTTTGAAATTCAAAAACAAAACTTCGTTTTACTACAGAATTATTTCAGTGGGTCTTTTTTTTCGCTCTAATTCGAACCAAAAAAGTGGCTATCCAGACTTTCAAGATTTTTTGTTCTTAATATCTTAACAAGAAACAGTTATTTATACTAAACTTTAAAAAACTGCGGTGCCAGATGTACGTACCTCTTCAAGCTGTCGCTTTAGCTCTGCCAGTTCTTTCTTACAACGCTTCAACTGGGTGCCGTCGTCCATGACCTGAAATAAATTAAGGGAGAAGGAGGGAAGTTAATGTTTTGACTATTAAAAAACGACAAGTTTTTCTTAACATTCAAGGAATGCCAATGGCTGCAGTCTTGATTAAAAAACGACAAGTTTTTCTTAACATTCAAGGAATGCCAGTGGCTGCAGTCTTGATTAAAAAACGACAAGTTTTTCTTAACATTCAAGGAATGCCAATGGCTGCAGTCTTGATTAAACAAACAAGAAAGAAACGATCAGAATTGCAACGTGCTTCGAACAGATTTTACATTAGTGTCAGCTGTTCAGTGCTAGTATTTTTGTGTAGGTATGGATCACTTCATTTTTCATAAGTTTCCATCCATAACACACAAGCTAAGCTGAATCCTTTCACAAGCTAAGCCTAAGTGGCCCATTGGAATTGGCGCGCTTATCTCCGATTTTTGTAGTTAAGAGTGGATAAGAGTCATTGACTCCCCCTGGACAGGACACTAATCCATCGCAGGTTAGCCCCCAGCAGAAGCTGGTACTCATTTTAC
>JAOBYJ020771889.1:0-12680 GCA_025403565.2 Palythoa heliodiscus | reverse complement strand
TTTCTATGTTTTATACTCTGATAAAACACGGTTTTTTGACCAATCAGCGCGAGTGTTATATCAAATCTATATTATAAAGTAATATAATAATAATGATGGTGATGGTGATGGTGATGATGATGATGATGATGATGATGGTGATGGTGATGATGATGATGATGATGATGATGATGATGGTGATGGTGATGATGATGATGATGATGATGATGGTGATGATGACGGTGATGGTGATGATGGTGGTGGTGATGATGATAACGGTGGTGGTGGTGGTGATGATAATGATGATGATGACTCTATTTACGTGTCAAATCTTCTAGCTGTATGATTAATACAATATTACTAACATCTCGGAGTGAAGGCTGATTTTCATGAGGGAAGAAAGCCAGAGAGCCAGGATAAAAACCCTTGGAGTGAGATTGAGATCAGCCAAATCTAAGTTCACCAGCGAAGCCCAGGGCTCAACCCAGGTTGTGGAGATGGGAGGCGCGAGAACCAATCACTCATAACCTCCAACCTGACCCCCATAAAGGTAAAAGACATGGAGCCGAGCCAACTTTATATTAGGCGCGTGTTTGCTAGTGTGCAAGCTCAAAGATTAATTTATCATCATCATCATCACCATCATAATCATCATCATCATTGTTGTATTATGATATATCTACTGCTCATTTTTTTCATTTTTTATCATTTTTTTCGTTCAATCGCGGTGAAGACTACTGCAGATGTCAACCTTTTTGAAAAAAGCTCTATATTGAGCTTAGCAGTGAGTTGGAAAATCATCCAAAGATGAAATGCAAGGCTGAAACCACGACAAATTGTATAAATCTTGTACTTGTAGCAAATATTTCGACTACGAGAGTTAGGCTCCGATTACATGACGAATTTCAGCCTGGTCTGAGATCTTAGCCCCGCTGTGTGGGCTGAAATTTTGTTGCAATTTCAAAAGGAAATTTACCCCGCGCCGAGTTCAAACCTTTGTGCGGCAAACCTTTTAGAAAAATAATCTAAATGTCAAATATCCCGTCCGCTGCACATATCGTGCTTGGGCAAGTATTTTCTGCCAGGGCTGAAATTTCTTTGCAATTATATAGAGATTTTAACCCCGTTTGCCTGGGCTGAGATCTCAGCCCGGGTTGAAATTCATGCAATCGGGACTACCTACGTCTATTCACCCACTATCAGGGTGGGAATGAACAAGATTACAATTAGGGCCAAAATACCATGAAACTTTTGAGTAATTAAACAGCTAACAGAAGATTTCAGTTCTCCAAGGTTTTCATTGAATCTCACCTCCCCTTCCCCCGTGTCAAATATTGGATCCTTAATAAACGGCTTTTGTGTGACCATGATTTTTGGGATTAAATGCAACATTGTATGGAAGAGGGGAGGGAGGAGATCTCGACAAGAATATCAAAAGTCTCAACTGATTTTGCCCAGGTTGTAGCTCTACCAGTCAAAATATCTGCTACAAATAAACTTACATAATTTTCTCGTAGTGTTGTATCTAAATCTGGATATTTACCCTTTTGAGTGACGTTTAGCAAGTGTATCCCTCTACAGGGGGTCGGACACATAGTAACCGTTGTATTTTATGTAATTTTTGTGTTGTGCCGACAGATACACAGAAGTTTTTTTCGTCTAAGAAAAAAGCTTAATTGAAAGTATATACTCCTTTCTTATGTACTTTGGTACGTCCTATAAAAGCCTCTTCGTTGGGAAGACGCGTTGGATTGATTATATAATACCAGGAGTGATTAGTACCAGTGATTCGCCTTATGTAAGGTCATCCGACATCCACAATTTTTTGAACTTAACCATCCTGCATCCACAGCAAAGGGATACGGCATCCAGTGGTATAACCATCAAGCATCCAGCCATAAGGGGCTTCTGGAATCCATCCAACGGCCCGTAATCCGGCATTCGCGCTCTTAGCATCCGGCATCCGGGGACTAGACATCCGGCATTCAGTATTGCTCTGGATGACCTTATATGGGGCGACAGTGATTTTGAAAATTGTTTACAATAAAAGGACGTCTTTACACCAAGAGCTTCGGTCAAGAGAATTACTGCGTCTTGACCAAAGTTTTGGAAAATGTTTGACTTATGGAATATCAGAGACTTCCTTTTTTCGTTCTTTTTTCAAAAAATAGAGCTGACAAAAAAGAACAATTGTGGTCCTTGATGCTAACGAACTCATTAAAGTCTGGTATTAAGTACTTCATTTATTTTATTTAAATAATTACTGGAAACAAATAATTAACGCCGTCTTATTAACGTCTGAATAAACCGAGTGCATAAACAAACAAAATGATAAAGGGCGTGCATGAGGTGGCCGTAGTGGAACATTATCATCATATTATGGCTGACTACAAGCTGTGCCTATATATACACGGTGTTTATGTGGTGCTAATGTTAATTGAAAGAGCCTAGTTAGCAATAACCAACAATTTATTTGCAAATTTTTCTTGCCTCTCCACAACAGCTTAATTTGAATTTGTTGCCTAGAAAACCACATCATAACATATTTGCAATTGACTTGAAAATTTGGTGTTTTCTGTAAAGTGTAAACCACTATAACTTCCCATGCCGAGACTCCCGAAAAAAAGTTTTTAAAAAACTTTCATACGGGCAAGGGCGTTTGTCAACTTTCATAGCTTAAAAAAAAATTCAAGTGCGACAAGGAATTTTCATTCAATACATATAAAACTCTATAATATTTAAATTTGGTGTATATACAATTACTAAGTTAAATAATTATGTAGCTTGAAAAACGTACAAAACACTCTTTTCGTTACTCCTCTCCACTTAAAAAAGCACACAGACCAAACAGACGATGGTTTTGAAAAAATATTGTCATCATCTCTAACATTTTAGAAAAGTGTACTGAGCTTATATGTCTTTTGTGTCCCAGTCCTGCCGTCCCCACCCCACCGAAGAAGTTTTGCACACTTTTGAAAATCAAGCAAAATAGATAACCATTGAAATCCATTTCACCAGAATTTAAAGCTTCTAGCCTCAAATGTTCTGTAATAAAACGTAATTTCGTTTATTTGTTCGAGTTTGCGCACTTACTCTTTAACCCTCAACGCAAAAAACCTCTCCACCTAAGAACTCAATGTTCAAATGAATGCCCGTTAGTACTAAGGTCGTCCATCGACATTGACGATTCTACATTCATGAAAGTGACACAATTTTCTAGACTGTCCCAATTTTCCCAGGTCTCCAGAGAATCTTCCAAGTCTTGTAACTCGATATCGTCTATATTTCTCCCGCTCCTGAGATCCTGGCATTGTTGGTAGGTGGAGATTAGGTCTTGCAAGTCGGCTTCCGCCTGCCGGACGAAAAACAAAATATGCTAATTACAATAACGTTCATGCTTTAAAACGATGAGATGCCGGGGGCGTAGTTGCCTATGAAGCCATTATAACCCCGGGCTAATAAACGTTTGGGAAAAAATTATTAATAACTTTCCCCGTTATACCAGGTAAAAACTTTTTTCGCGTGAAAATATGGGTCCTTGTTCGTAAAGCCACAACGATTCATGTCTGTAATGCGCGATTTCAGCTATAACATACGCGCGCAATGCATGTCTGTAAAACGAGGGACATTTGTCGAAACCAAACTTGGCTTGCTGCGCCCTTGGATGCAGTACACCGTTGAATAAAACTAATGGAAAACCTAAGGCGCAAGCTTTTAGGGGGGAGGGGAAGGAGGGAGAAGAGGGGCCGGTTGCCATGTTTCCACAAAAAATGTTTCCAAATCAGCGTCTTTCGTATCTTTCATCATCTCATTAGCCGCTAAAACTCTTTGACTTAAAAAGGGAGGAGGGGTAATGGCCCCCAGGGCCTCCCCCTGGATCCGGCGGAACTACTGCCGCTGGGAGTACCTGGGCAAAAACGAAGGTTCCATTGGTTGCAAAATGTCGACAAATTTGTTTCAAGCCAGTTGCAAAAACCATTTCATCATTTTCCGAATGGGAGCCCTATTTCTGAGACTTTTATGGATTAAATTTAAAAGCATTATGACAATCAATTTTTTAATTCTAATGCCATCTTCTGGTTACCAGTGACATGAAAAAAACGGCATGACGACCAGAGTCGGGACAGCAGAACAAGAGTTTCCTCAACCGTTTTATTACCGCCGATTGAGAAGTTGCACAGCTCAGCGGGCGACCGCCTTCACGAGTAGTATTGACCTAAATAGTCAAATTTAGATAAATTCCCAAGACCGACGCCGAGTAATGAGAGCTGGTTTTTTTTTTCCAAAATTTCCAAGATCCATTAAGGAGTAATATTTAAAAACCTTACATATTTATCATATTTATAGAACTAGGTTTTGGTGGACAATGAAAATATGTGGTATTGAATTTCTATACCATTTCACTTACCTCACAAAACTGTTTCTCTTCCATTCCCTCCTCTGTGAACCAATGAAGGAAAGCTTTCCTCTTAAACATTGCTACAAACTGGAACTGAATTCTTTTAAAAAGTTCCTGAATTGCGGTGTTATTAGCGATAAACGTGGCCGACATTTTCATTTTCTGAGGAGGTACATCGCAAACAGCCACCTTTGCGCTGTTGGGAATCCAGTCCACGAAATAACAAGAATTATTGCTTTGTAGGCTGACCATCTGCTCCTCTACTTCTTTCATCGAGACCTTTCCCCTGAATATGGCGGCATAAGTGAGATACCTTCCGTTTCTTGGATCGCAAGCAATCATTACGTTTTTGGGGTCAAACATTTGACGACTAAGTTCAGGAACTGTTAAAGCACGGAAACTTTGTGACTGCTTGCTGGTTAACGGGGCAAAACCAGGTATGAAGAAATGCAAACGAGGGTATGGAATCATATTGACCGCAAGTTTACGTAGATCGGCGTTCAGCTGAAAGAATATTGTCAGTTAATCAGAAAGAGCTTTGAAACTAAAGGTAAAGTTAAAGGTAAAGGTAAAAGTTAAAGTAAAGCTGACTTTTGTTTAACGTCGGTAGCTCCGTTAGTTCACATAACTGGTCAGTGAAAACCGACAGTACTCCCTTTACCCCCTCCCTCTGTCAGTGCTCCGTTTACCAGGTATTTGAGGCTAAAGCTACACAAATCATAGGACAATCAAAACAGATGTTGGAATTCGAGAGAATAAAGCTGGTGACCTCATACAGCAGAAATCAGCGCACTTACTAACTGTGCCACACGCACGATATCTATTTAAGGAATCTCAATAAAATAGTTTGTCTTTCGTACAATTTTCACTCCGTTCAGTCGCTAAAGGCATTAATTACTAGTATATATTATAGACCCTATTCATAAATGGCGGCAATTTTGATATTCTTTTGTCTACATTCAAATTAGCCCTATCAGCCTCGTTCTTGATTTCAACTTTCAAAAGAATATGTTAGCTAAAACGGGGCTAGGTAGGCTAATTTGAATGTGGACAAAAGAATATAAAAATCGCCGCCATTTATGAATAGGGTCTAGATAGATATCAATAAAATACCAGGATTTTTCCAATGACGAAAATTTGGTATCCAGTGAGGATATCACGATTTTCATGACTACTTCAGTCTGAGCCAATAGGAAATTACCATTTCATCGATATGAGAGAATATTACATGTCTGCTTGTGGATACGAATTTTATCTTCTCGTATTCAAGTCGATATCTCACTCGTTCGCTGCGCTCACTGGTGAGAAATCGGCTTGAACACTCGAAAATAAAACTCGTATCCACGTGCGGGCATGTAATATCCTCTATATATTATTACTTTGGAGGGCATTTGTAAAATTAGAACTAAAGAAAAAAAGGTTAACAAAATAGTCTCAGTTCTCGCTTTTTTAATTTTTACTTCGCAATTTCATTTTAATTTTTCTGAATTTTACTTCTCAATTTTAGCTCGTAAAATGTGCCACAATGCCGGGAAAAGTGATAATAAAACCTGCAGACATTTAGTGAACTCGGGCAAAACAGTCTCAAAATATGTACCAGCTTCTGCTGGGGGCTAACCTGCGATGGATTAGTGTCCCGTCCAGCGGGAGTCAATGACTCTCATCTGCTTAACACTACAGAAACCGGAGATAAGCGCCAGCTCCAATGGGCCACTTAGGCTTGTAAAAGTATTTAGCTGGCTTTATATAGACCCATACCCTGCAAGCAGAGCCTCCTTTTACCTCCTCAGCGGCGAGAGGAGAAGAGAAGACTCTGCAGAAACTGTGTAGAATTTATTTAGGCACGCGCAGCGGTTGCTTAGAATCTAACTCGTTATCAAGCTTTCTGCCATCTTCCTTCACAACGCGGGCTCAATTTTGGTCATTGGCCATATCCATTAGTGCCTGCTCGCGCATCTAAACTGGTTTAAACCGTTTAAAATTCGAAATTTTGCATCTCATCATTCGGAATCTTGGGCAGCGTCACTACAGTAGAAATACACGCTTTCAGCATAGTCTCAGGCCCCTCTTCTCGCTGCTGAGAAGGTAAACGGAGGCCCTACTTGCAGTGTAATGGAAACGCAGAACTTACCTGACCAGGAAATCTTAGACAAGTTGACACACCACTCATGGTTGAGGAGATTATGTGATTCAAGTCCGAATACGTGGTATTGTTAAGTTTTAGAGTCCTACAACAAATATCGTATAGCGCTTCATTGTCAAAACAGAACACTTCATCTGTTGTTTCAAGTAACTGATGAATAGATAAAGTTGTGTTGTATGGTTCCACGACTATCTCCGACACTTTAGGGGATGGAAACACACTAACGGTGCTAAGTATCCGATCGGGGAATTCCTCCCGGAGGTGATAGAGTATAAGCGTTCCCAGTCCTGAGCCGGTACCTCCACCAAGGGAATGATACACTTGGAAACCTTGAATCGTGTCGCAGGATTCTGCCTCTCTTCTAATGGCGTCAAATGTTTCCTCCAGAAGGTCAGAACCGTTGGTAAAGAATCCTTTCGCCCAGTTGTTACCAGCTCCACACTTTCCTGCGAAGAACAAATTTTAGTTTAGAGTCGGAGATTGGGGGGAGGGGGGGGGCGTGTGGAGGTACGTGGGCCTGTTACTATCCCCTCTCCTCTACTTTTCTGGAAAAAAAGTTGCGATCCTTACTCGTGAATATATATGGTATTAATGAAAAAATAAAACATTTAAGCGGCTTTCAAAGAGTTTTGATGTGTGTAGCTTTAGTTTTAAATACCAGTAAAAACGGTGCACTAACAGAGGGGGGAGGGGGAGGGGGTAAAGGCGCACCTTTGGCCTCCATTGACACCACTTAAATGAACTGATGGAACTACCGACTTTGGATAAGGTCACGTTTAACTTTATCATCACGTTTACCATTACCTTAACTTTTACCTTTTTCTTAACCTTTTCTTTACCTTAACCTTTATCTTTAACTTTATCTTTATCTTTGTCTTTACCCGTACCTTAATTTTAGTTTTACCTTAACCTTTCATATTTATCTTAATCTTTATCTTTACCTTAACCTTCACCCTTAACCTTTATCTCTACCTTAGCCTTTATCTTTACCTTAACCTTTATCTTTACTAATTTTTGGAAAAGCTAATTTTTGGATCCTGTCGGCTGTACCATTTGTTGTGTTTGGGGTAAAAAACTTTTTAAATCGACCTTTCTAATATTCTATGGTATTCAGTCTATGCCAAACTCTTAAGTCTAAAACAAAGATTTGCTTATATGATGAAAATTTTGTATTTTTAAATCATCTTTTTATATGTATTGTCGTTATGTTTCATACCAGTTTAACTTAGAGTTGCGGTGAAGAAAAGAAACACAAGAAACTTCGACTGCTCTTCATATTCCATGGTGAATCATTAAATTTGATTATACCACCCGCTAATTTAGAGTTGGAAACTACGCATGAAATGGAAATGAGCTGCTTTTTCGAACGTCCAAAACAAATTAGTACATACACCCTAGTGACGTTGCCATAGTAACTGTAATGAATAGTAGCTACACACTAATTTGTTGTGAAGCTGCATGGAAAATGGAGCAGCTTTTTTATTATATTTCATCAACTATCACCAGAAATGTACATATGTCACGCAGCCACAATTTTAATGATTCTCAAATGCAGGGTTTACCGATTACAGCTAGCCTATATTCTTTTTTGTTGATTGCATGGATCTTTCATTCGAAATTTCATGAAGACACAAATTACAAAATGGGGTTCCGTTTTGAACTTCTGTGGTTTTTTCAAGTGATACATCTCACATTTTACTTTTAATTTTGATGGATTAAAGCTGTTTAAAGGAATTCAACTATTTATATCAACTTCCGCTGCCAATTGAACTACTGGAAAAGTCGCCTATTTTAATAAAACTGTTACGATTCGTAATATTTGGCGGGAATCCAAAACAAAAACTGTGTCTAAAACTTTCAAAACAATTTTTTTTAAATTAATAATAAAAAATTTAACCTGACGAGAGAGCTAGAAAAAGAATAACGATAAATCTTAATATAACTTTACTTTTAATTCTATTTAGATTATTTGGGAAAAATCCACTTTCCATCGTCAAAATGGTTTTGAAATGAGAGAAAATTAACAGTGTAACATGTAAAACGCTATAAAACAACTTTTTACACCACGCGAGACTTAAAAATTGAAGCTGGATGTTGATATTAATCAAGCACTCAGTTGTAGTGGATTAATTCGTTGTTTTCAGATTGCTTCCTAGCGTGTTCAAAAGTATTTCAACCAAAGAAAATTTGATACCCTTGAACTAAGTCTTGCCTTAGGCATGAACACATTCGTTTACATTTCCTGTAGTGTTTTTACTGAAGTACAAAAAAACTTCTTCAAATAAAATTGAATGGAGTATAAAAAAATCAAGATAAGATTTTAGATAGATAAATCTTAACTGTAAATCTCTGGCAAAATCTAAAGTCTTCATCTATAATGAATGTTTATCTCATGGTTTTACAAGCTTCTTGAGTTGATTAACAATCGCTCGTCATTTATCAAAGGTGAACTTTTATATGCAAATACATTGCACCCGCTGAAAACGGTTTTTATGCTTGCATTGTCAAATAAACTACTTCGAACTCAGGATGTTAAAAAAACATAATTAATTTAGAGAACAAATTTTTAAAACCACCTAATGTTATCAGGAGCTAAAACATAGTTTTATAAATAGAAAGCAATTCAAATAAGTATTCGCTTTTTATATTGCAGCCATTTGTTTTTGCTAGACTCTAACAAGACGGGTTCTATTATTATCATAGAAGAGTAGTTACAGCAGAATTTGAAGGAAGAAGTACGCGCTAGACTGAATATGATTCTGAAAAAAAAATTGAATGTACTTTTATTACGAGCAAAACAGCTTTGCTAAAAATACAAAGATGTTATATCTACTCTATGCACAGATATGTATAAAGAATAGTATGGTTAGATTTTACAAACCTCGAAAAGCTAGTGAACTAATTGTTTCTCTCCTATAGGCTCAGTATAAAGTTATTTGCAAGGTGAGGTTGTGAGGTTCTGTGTACTGAGTTATGATCACTTACCAAATACAAAGTTGTCAGGCCTGAAAATCTTTCCATATTTAGAGGATCTTAGCGAGTCCATTGTACCTGATTCGAGATCAACCAGAACGGAACGCGGGACATAGCGCCGGCCTTAAAGGAAATCAAATCGACAAAAATCAGGAACTGAAACAAATGAAATGTCTGAACTGTATACTGTATGAAAGTAAGGCAAAGTTATTGAGACACTCATGGATACGGAAAACCGTTAGACGCGAAAGATCAATAAATATTAAAATCTACGTTGTGGTTTTCAACCGTTTAACTCACCAGATTGAGCTTCAGAAAAGAAGACATTAATTTTTTCCAGTTGATTGTTGTTTTCGCCATGATAAGAGCCTTCTTCGTCGAGTCCGTGTTCGGCACAGACAAGTTCCCAAAACTGTGGTAATTGAAAACAAATCTCAAAAAGACATCGAGACAAATGCACAAAGGGTATGACTGCCGAAATTGAATCATTTCACCTACCTTATATCCAACTTGGTTACCGCATTGTCCGACTTGAACATTAATGATTTCTCTCATTACAACCGATATACTGTCCAAGTACTGCACAAACATGAAACATATTGTTTCATTTCATGACTTCGGGCCTATAAGATCCCTGAAGGATCTATCTTGTCCGCTTGCGCGTTCAATTTTCAAAGTAAGTATCAATAATTTATTCTCTATCCTCTGGGCTGCAATGCGACCCGCAGTTTTCTTTTCATATCAAAAGCAACTGGTGGATTCATTCAAACTTGGCAGGAAGTCCAGTTCACCTCGTTTTCACGTTCTAAGCGTTTCCTGCATCAAAAAAACCCATCCCCACACAAATGGCCGCTATCACAATTATTAGCTTGGCAACAAACAGAAAAGAAAATTCCTGAAAACCATATTCAAGCCATAATCAATTAGTTTTAGATCCTTTCCTAGGCCAATAACGCCCGACGCTGTCAGTTTCAGTTAGAAATCTGATTAATATCATGATTTTAGTCAGAGCGTTAAATAAACTGATTATAGAAGATATGTCCGTTCAAACCTATTGCATGTTGAATGAGAGATAAAGATTGAATTAGCAGAATTTATGTTCTTAATCTTATTATTCAAATAAATGTCGGCTAATTAAAGGGAAACTGTAACGTGGCCTATCGCTACCAGTCAGTGACAAAATTTCATACTGATTGAGACACTGAGGTAAAGATTCTATCTGGGTTAAATTGAAAATAAAGTTGCAATTAGCTTAACAAGTAAAATGTAAGAAGTTTTCAACCTTTTGAAAAAAGCACTCGCGAAGTTTTCAGCGAGAGGAAAACAGAAAACGAATCGCAAGAGAGCAGCCAGATTTGCACAAAAAATATTTTTTATTGAATGATTTCAAAACCAACAATTTTGATCAGAATAACTAGACTAGCTAAATATTTTGTTCAGTTCTTAATGATACAATGGACCGCAAAAAAGTATATGTAGTACTTCCCGGTCTAAAACACATCACTCACACGCTGACTCGAGCTACTGTATGACATAATAAATAGAGATTATTACATTTTCAGAGGTGATATAAGAGATGGTATGGTTTTTTCTCACTTTTTTGCCATATCTTATCTCTCACTTCATTCCCCGTTTATTACAAAGTGGAAAAATACAACACATCTTGCAAAAAAAGGTAAAGCCGCGATTTTAGAATCATTTTTT
Source organism: Palythoa heliodiscus (assembly GCA_025403565.2). Classification (NCBI taxonomy): domain Eukaryota; kingdom Metazoa; phylum Cnidaria; class Anthozoa; order Zoantharia; family Sphenopidae; genus Palythoa; species Palythoa heliodiscus. Next base: position 1,482 of record JAOBYJ020771889.1, on the reverse strand, counting down.
ATTGGTTGAAAAAAGGCAGAAAAACCTTCAAACTGCAAAGCTAGTGACGCCCGCATAACGTAACACATTCATCATGACTGGGTGAAACTAAATATATTGGTATTTTTCACCCCACCATTTAATCGTGAAGTTAGCACATCAGATCACCATATCACCTATAGATCAAAAACTTGAATTAAAATGAAATGGAACTGTGGATTGAGCTACAAATTTTACCGACCTCTTTCGTCGGCGACGCACTGCTCAGCCGATGTCATGTGTGTGTCTCTACCCGAAGTTAAAAGTAGATTCAGAACACTAAGAACTAACAAGGTACCTGGGCCAGACGGTTTGTCCAAATTGGCTTCTTCGGGAGTTTGCTGACATTGTTGCACTGCTCGTCACTTCTTTATTGAATTGTATCATTGAGGAATAGTTGCTCTCTCGATCGTGGAAAATGGCCGATTACGTTTCCCTCCCACTTTATAGTGAATCGAGGATATTAACAAGCATTTGCGTCCCATCTTGGTTACTCCTGCTAGATCCAAACTGGCTGAGGACTTCGTTGTTTCTAAACATTTGGGTCCTGCTTTGCTTCAGATCATCCATCCCTAGGCCTATCACTGATGAGTACACTTAGGTCCTCGCCACATGCACATTTCCATGATCCATGACTACTCTTAGGCTACTGCAACTCCACTGTTTCCGTAAGCGTTGTGCTTTTTGATTATAGAAAGTCATTCATCCTAACTGATAACGGCTTGCTGGTTCAGAGGATCTTCAGTCTTTATCCCACGCGGTGTCGCGCTCTGGATTGTGTCAATTTTGTGACCAATCGCAATCAGCGTCTAAAACTCTCGCCCGTCTGTTATTCCGAGTGGCACACAGTTCCCGCCGTGTTTTCAAGGGGCCCAAACTGAGTTCTTGGCTGCTTCTGTTAATGATAAACGATCAGAGAGTTCCTGGTGCCTGTGCGAGAAAGTACGCTGACGACACTACGTTTGCTGTGGTAGTTTTCCGTTCCCATCCGACTGATATACTGAGCGTTGTTGAGAACGTTTTACCTCGGCCCACGAACAATCTAATGCCGTTGGGAACGCTGATAAATGCCAGAAAGCTAGAATTGACTTCAAGAAGCACAAATATTTGTTTAACACAGAGCGTGTAGGTAGTTCTGAATTGTCCTTTATTCCGAGTGCTAAGGTTCTAGAGCTTCTAGAGTATTTGAAGTACCAGAAAACCAAATCAAAAATGCCGAAAATTTACATTAATAAAAAAGTTGGATCATGAGGTCGTATTTCCATTCGTCCAGGTATAATGTTTCTTTTCTTTTTAAAATATAACCAAGGATAAAAAAAACGAACTTAAAATTCTATTTGTTCATCATTCAATATCAAAAAATCCAAACAATTTTTATTGACAATTTTTGCTCGGAGTGAGCGTAGCTAACGGAGAGCATATCTAATCTTGCAGAAGGGGATTTGATTTCTCTCGATTTTCGTG
>JAOBYJ020771670.1:0-12686 GCA_025403565.2 Palythoa heliodiscus | reverse complement strand
GGCCGGACCAACACTCAGGGTCTTAAAATAACTGAGGAGAAGGTGCTGCCTTTGTTCCATCATCTGCAAATGGTTAGTCCTTCGCGTCTTCTCGGATAAGGACGTTAAACCGTAGGTCCAGTCTCTCGATTTCCTCTCGGGGGACTTAAAAGAACCTACGACACTTGTCGAAAAAGAGTAGGATGAGCCCGGTGTCGCGGCCTGTCAACTAGAACCGGTAGGTAGACCACGAAGGGAACCTCGAGTCCTATTGTCTGTCCTTCCGTGACTCCCCGAATCAAAAATACTCATTAAGTAAGTAAGTCTTAAGTAAATTAAGTAAGCATGAATCACGTGCAGACAGGGAATTCGGGGAAAAAAACCCGCCCAATATAATCTCTTCCTTAATTGGTTATCGATTTCTTTATTTCTTCTATGCTTGTCGTATTGGATACAAAAAACTACATGCTAATTTTAAACCAAATACAAGACTTGTTTTCAGCAGTAGATTAAAACTTTTAATGATCATATCTCTTTTCCCCTTGCATCTACTACACTTTTTTTGCTTTTCGCTCCTTTCTGCCCTTTCTTGCTGCGCTTTTAGCATTTGTGTGAGTGAAAGCTACGAAACGAAAAACCTGAAAGGCCTAGTGCTTAACTAGAAAATCTTAGGATTAACTTAGGTCAGTTTTAGGCATTTCCTTATTATTATGTCTGTCTGTCATCGGTTCTTTTTTATTAACGTGCAGGATGAGGAGCAACACCCATGATAGAGCACCCCTGTCCAGATACCGGGCTAGCTGCATGCATGGCAGATTTCACATTGCCATTCCAAGCCATTCTATCATGAGAATTCGTTGTGGAGTGTCCCCATGATATACAGTCCTTCTTAACCAGTTGATACCATGTCATCTTCGGGCGACCTCTGCCTCGTTTACCAGTAACTTCCAATTCATACGCTTTCTTGATGGCACCATTCGATCTCTGGACATGGCCGTACCAGCGAAGCCTTTTCTCTTTCGTCACAGTTTCAAGGTTTAACAAACCAAGCTTATCCAAACGATCCTGTGAACGAACAGTCGCTACATCTTTGGGCTTCACATTGCACATCTGCCTTATCATTGCCCTGTCATTCCGCTGCAGTCGCTGCAAGTCCACCTTGGTCAAAGGCCAGATCTCACTTGCATGGAGCATTGCACACTTCGAACATAGGTGGAGTATGCATGGCCCCGGGTCTTATGAGAGAGGTAACGTGAAGATAGTAAAGGAAGCAGTTCACGAACAACCATCAGCAGCTGACAGCATGTCTCCAAGATAGCAAAACGAGGCTACAACCTCCAATTTATCTGTTCCCACATGCACACTTATAATCTATATTATACACGAAATTAATAAATAATACATATAGATATAACCTTAACAAACCCCATAATATAGTTAACAAAATTAATAGATTCATGTTAGCGTGCGTCTGTTCAGGAATAGATAAGATGACGTCAAAATGTGGTAAGAACAAAAACGTGGCACACGGGGCGATAGCCGAGTGTGTCATTGATGTTCTTACCACAGTTTGTGACGTCCTCTGTGATCTGTTACTGAACAGACGCACAAAAACATGGAATCTGCTTGTTTTATAATATAATAAAAAATTATAAACTTTGTAATGGTGAGATCAATCGTACGTCTGTCCTCTAATAGATCATAGGCGAGAACCAATCAAAATGGGAGAATGACTTGGGTTATTATATAATATCTAATGTACATCCATATCAACCAATTAAGGAAATTCAAATAAAATGTATTGTAATTTTTTGTATTGTATTGTATTGTATTGAATTGTATTGTATTGTATTGTATTGTATTGTATTGTATTGTATTATATTAAAAAAAGACGTTATTGTTCTATTTCCGTGGTTCACAATTTGAATGATGTATTTACAATCACAACGCCTTATGCAGGCTTTTACTTACCAACGACGATTAATATTACTACACCGACCACAATAACAGGAATCAACCATTTTGTTTCTGACTTCCTCTGGCTAGCTCTTGCGTGAGGTTTGTTTTCGACTAAGCGGCATAGAACCTGTAACGCACGTTGTAACATTCAGAAAATATAGTCAGAACTGTACGGCAGTCGTCCTTCGGTGTTTAAAAGGGACTTTAAGCAACGAGGACGAGAACGCTGACAACGACGGCTCAGAGAAAATGTATTTCTGGTTTGCTCTTTATTTCTTTCTGCAGATCATTAGGATTTTGTTTTCTTGGCCTTAAACTTTGTGAACAGAAAACGATTAAATGTTTCCCCTTGAAGACAAACAGATGCTGAGAACATTTTTGTTTTCACGTTCTCGTAGTCCCGGGAACTTTTAAAAAAGGCCTTTTACGTTCTAATTTGAAGCTTTAGATACATGCTGCAATTTTTTCTCGCGCTCGCAATGCAATGTCTGATTTTTTGTTGCGTTGCCAGCGCGAGGCAAAATTGCGGCGTGTATCATGCTCACGACTTTGACCGCAACGATATCTCGCAACGAAAAAAATCGTTGCAGGAAATCAAAAAGTTTGAACTTATCTCTGCAACATTTTTAGAATTGCATATCTATGATAGACGCTGCAATCTTTCATCGCAACAAATTTTCGAAATTGCATTGCGAGCGCAAGAAAAAATTGCAGCGTGTATCCACAGTTTGAGCGACAACGACGTGCAGGTGCTCAGCATGATGCATTCCAACGTGAAGTTATTGTAGTTACTATTGTTCCTTGCCGTCGTCGTCGGCTTTGCGGTCCTCATTGCTCAAAGTTCCTAATTTATACGTTGGGGACTTGACATTGATAAAGATATCAAGGTGTAAGATATCCAGCCCGGAATTAGTGTGAAAGAAATGTTCATTTATCGATTGCTGGCGAGCTGAGTTCCCAACCAATGACCCTCTGGTCATTAGCCTCTGATATATACAGAAATTGAGTGTGAGGATGTCTAAACTATCGCATGATTTTACGCTATCTCCATAAATAAACTCTTTCTGACTTACTTGTGTTTCCTTGTACATAAACTTAAAACCTTCTGCTTTGAGTTCGACAAGAACTTCTTCATTAACTTCTGGAGGAAACACGACCGTCACCTATAAACATAAACAGACAAGAAATGAATACGGCGAGGTTGGCGCAGTGGCAGATCTCTGCCTTCCAACCACAATATCCCAGGTTCAAACCCCGGCTCAGTCGAGTGTTGAACTTTAATATTTGTGAAACCTTCTTTACGCATACATTGATATATACTTCTTTCCGCCAAAGTTGATTCAGCTTTCTATCCCTACGAGGTTGGTAAAATGAGTACCAGCCTCTGCTGGGGGCTAACCTGCAATGGGCCACTTAGGCTCGCAAAAGATTGCTAAACAAAAGTAAAATCATATATAAAATGGGACAAGTTTCGTTTTGAAAATTTTCCATAAAAATAACCTTAACAATATCTGTAAAAAAACAACCATTTAAGCAAACATGAAAATATCGACACCAAGTAAGTTAATTGAGATAAGTTTTACCTTGAATCCGCCTTTGAGAATCTTTATGTCACTGCCTTCCAAGTGGGAAACTGCGATCTATCAGAAAACGCAAATGAGTAATGAGGCAGTAAAACAAATCTAGCTTCAAATACACAACACAATCAGTATATAATCTTATGTACAGCAAAATATACAACCATTAAAGTATGATTAAAATAAAGATTATTTTATGTTAAGATTTACTATTTAATGGTTTTATTCACAAGTTACACAAATGAGGTGTCCCAAAGGGAACAAAACATTTTTATGCAAACTTCAAAACAAAAAATTAAAACTTTGGTTTGTTATTTTATAAATTGCATGATTTTCTGGGACAGACTTAATTCTTTAAATCGAAAACTTGATTCTTTGTTATAGTGGGGTGATAGGCCTATAGCTACACGACATCTCTTACAATCCCGTTTTTTCAACAAGCAAAAATCTAACTTTAACAAAGTTATCAAAACTCTCCTTACTCGCGTAATGGCGTCTACTTACAGAAAGATGGTTTTCAGCCAATCGTTGCGTGCGTTTTATAAATTTTATTTTATAAGAGCCAATGAAAAATGAATAACTTACTTTAGTCTTTGCGCTGAGCGTTTTCAGTACCACTTTCAACACTTTTTCGTCATCTTTTCCCCACACAAATCCCTCAGCACTGCAAGAAAACTTAAAAAGACGTTATTCTTGAGAGTGAATTTTGACGCCACATGACCAAGTAAGTGTCTGACAGAATTAAACCGAATCAATAAATTATATGAACACGTAAAACGCTTAGACGATACCGACCATATCAAGATAGCAAGATATCAAGTGCGAAATGGTCGACAGAAGTCAGAATTTTATCTCCAAGCGTCATGCGATATTTTGCTTTTTAAAACGTTATTGATAGAAACTTAATTACTACCATGCACAAAGCTGGTTTAATTCATGTTAAGTTGTAAAAGAAAAACTTTTTATTTGACTTTGAGCAAACAACAAGTTAATTTCACGTGTTAAAAGAAATCAATTTTAGGTATCGAGAAATGCAGGCTTTAGTTATATTTGTAGTTCACGATGACCTACCTGCCAACGTTTGGGTGGCCGTGGTGATGGAGACGATGAAGATGTGTAGATAATTGGTGAAGATGACGGCGTACCAGGGGATGATGACGGAGATGATGAGGTGGATAGAGTGGAGAGAGTGGATGGAGAGGAAGTTTGTTGAGAAAAAGTAGACAGTGAGGAATGGGTTGTGCTTGGTTTGGTTGTTGGTATTACTGAAAAAAACAAAGTGCAATATGTGCAAATCAATCACTTTGAAGAAATATTTGAAAGGTTTTCTTTAGGTTACAGTAGTCAAAATAAATAAATAAATAAACAGCCACAATCAAAGTCACAGCCATAGTCGCAGTCACAGCCACACAGTCACAATCACAGGCAAAGTCACAGTCGCAGTCACAGCCACAGCCACAGCCACAGTCACAGTCACAGTCACAGTCACAGTCACAGTCACAGGCAAAGTCACAGCCACAGTCACAGTCACAGTCACAATCACAGTCACAATAACAGCCATAATCAAAGTCATAGCCATAGTCGCAGTCACAGCCACACAATCACAGGCAAAGTCACAGTCGCAGTCACAGCCACAGCCACAGCCACAGTCACAATCACAGTCACAGTCACAGTCACAGCCACAGTCACAGTCACAGTCACAGTAACAGTCACAGCCACAGCCACAGTCACAGTCACAGGCAAAGTCACAGCCACAGCCACAGTCACAGTCACAATCACAGTCACAATAACAGCCACAATCAAAGTCACAACCATAGTCGCAGTCACAGCCACACAATCACAGTCACAGGCAAAGTTACAGTCGCAGTCACAGCCACAGCTACAGTCACAGTCACAGTCAAAGAAATGTTTACCGTTTATGGAGCACTGGCTCATCTCCACAGCCCCATCCGTTGACGTAGCATGGTTTGTCGGACAGGATTTACACTTCGTCTGACCTTGTAACGGCTGATAACTTCCCTTGGGACATTTCACACACGTCCTGTTACCGTTCTCGTACCATCCAGGAGCACAGTTTACTGATTACGAGGAAACAAAGTAATTAGGTAACTTTTTCTTTGATGGAAGGGAATAACAGATGAATGTTTGTAGATACGAATTTCATTTTCTCGTTTTGAATATCTCTCATTTATTTAGTTTGCTCATTCGTGGGGGTTCTTTTAACATTCGAAAATAAAACTCGCTTCTCTCGTGTAAGATCCTCTATATTTGTATCCACCTATATAGTGAAGGTTGCAAACAACAACAGAGGTGTCTCTTGAAGGCTATCATTATATCTAGACACTTCCTAGGTTTGCGCAGGCAGTGACCAAACTGCAGTACAATATTCAAAAAGAAAATCGCAGTCAATTTAACGCTCTTAAATTCAAATGCAAAAATCAGTTTTTATAAATCTTAAATGCAATCTAGTCAACTAATACATTAACCCTTTAAACCCGAAACATAAGAAATGACGTGTTGGTAAATTCTCCCAACTGAGCTCCATACTTTTTATATAAGCCGTTTGGGGAAATTTCGCTTTTCAACTTCCGGTGTTTAATTCACTTGATCAATTCCTTATTTCTCAATACCAGTTACATTATTTTGTTTGAGTTATGTAAGGAGAATTTAGATGTTGGTAAATTACCTGGGGCTGAAAGGGTTAATCCCTTTATATTTGAAGCGAAACAAGGTAAAGTTAAACAAACTTACCACAGACTAACCAGTTCTCGTGCAGACGCTGACCGACATCACAACGTGGAGGCGGAAGTGAGGCCTCAAGGCTTTCTGGGACACCTACAACTTTTGATCCGTTAACCATGACAACAAAGTTGTTGCTTGTAATGTTTTTGTATAATTGCACTAGTTTCTGTAGCATTTTTCGGCGTTCAATATCAATAGCTCTTGCCTTGTCGTTAAATGAAGGAATAATCAAGTTAGAAAATGAAGACCTGTCAACTGCAAGAGTGAAAGTAACACGTGCATCAGACATCCCATGTTGGTGATAACGGAAGTCTTGTAAGAGTATTGTCTCAGTACTGAAAACCCTGATAAGAGCTTTTTTGATAGCTTCTGAGGTTCCGCGAGTCAGGGAAGTATTAGCGCAAGTATATCTGGTCACAGATGTTGAATTTTCGCGGCACATTACTGTCACATTCAAAAAAGCCGCGACTCGTGGATAAGCTATTGTTGCGTTCAACATGTCCAGTCGCGCTTTATCGCTCGAAACTACCCCGTTACGATTTGTGGCCTCACAATAGTACAGCCCTGGTTCGGAAGTTCCAGGTTGCCTGTAGAAACGTGATTGGTTATATCCATTCAACACTTCTGGTGTTCTCGAGTTTTCACGAAGAAAAACCCATTGCAAAGTCGGAGGAGGATCTCCAGTTACATTACAGATAAATTCCACTGCTTCATCGGCTCCCGGGATAAGATTTACACTGACTGGTTGCTTAGTTATTTGGGGTTTTGTTTCTACCTTGACAACTGTTACATTAGATATTACACTTCCTTTTCTGTTAAAAACTTGACAGCTGTAGACGCCTTCGTTTTGCTTGGTAATGTTTAGGAGCTCCAGTGTCTTTTTCGTCCTGCTTGGAATTTCTTCACCATTTTTTGACCACCGCACTGTGGCTGATGGGTGACTGCGCCAATCACACTCTAGCACCACATTATGGCCTTTCATCGCTGTTACAACTTTTGGTGATCCACGGATGATTTTTGGTTTTTCTCCGCACAGCACAAAATAATCTTGCGCAACATTCAGAAGCCCCAGCAAACGTTTTGTCTTTTCATTGGTTTCGGCTTCAGTAAAATTATCCTTAATAAGCTCTATGAGTATGGTCTTAATTTTTGGAAGATTCTTCTTGATTTCCTCACCTTCAGATACATCATCCTGGAATCTATATAAGTCTTCCAGTCGGACAAAAAGGAATTCAACACAGTCCTCAAAACTGAAGCAACCGTCGAAACGTTGTGCGTTGGTTAGAATTTGAATGAAACTTCTCCAGATTGACAGAGTTTCATTCCAGAGCAATAACTCAGATTGGCGAAAATAAAGAATCGTAAGAATTTCCATCAGGCGTGTACGATTTAAGCTATCTGCTACATCCGGCAAAGTTTTATTAGTTTGAGTGTCATTGTATAAACTCGTCGTCTTGTTCTCATTTTGAAAAAGAAATACTTTTGAATCAAAGTCTAAACGCTCCAGGGTTATGTTCCGAGCGTTGATAGCATAAGTAAGACTCTTAACAATCGCGTTGAAAAAAAAATTGGCACGTGTAGCAAACGTACAGTCGGAAAAATCTTTTATGCTTTCTGTGATGTTTACAGGAGGTTGTGATGTAGAAACGGAACGTCGTCTTCTTCGGAAACCTGAATGATGGCTGAAGAACTCGCTAACAATTCTCTCTGCAGCAACGGTGAGGGATGCGTCAATTCTTTCAAAGTCCATGCTTACATTTATTGTTTTCTGTGCGCCTGTGTATGCAGTAACTCTAACATTAACAGGGAATGCGGGTTTCGGGGATGTTTGCGACTCTATGGCAAACAGAATGTTTTCTACAGTTAACAAAGATGTATTGTTGTTCAACGCAAGATGACGTGATAGTTTTACTCCAATTTCGTCCAAGTCTTTCACCTTTTGCACACTAACGTTTAACAAATTTTCAGCTTGTTGAAGTTGAGCTAGGCGCATGTTTGTCAATTTATTCTTTCTCTTTGCAAAGTCTTCCTCTTTACTCGCCACCTCCAAGTCCAGTTTTGCTAAATTGAGTTTTGTTCCGAAATCCTGCATTGACTGAAAACGTGTCACGGCCGTAGTGTTTTGTCCTTCCACAATGAGTTTAATCTGTTGTTGAATATTGCGGCACGTATTCATATCTTGAGAGCAATTCAAATCAAGATTCTTGATACAGCTTGATTTGCAACGAGGAACAATTACGTTTCCACTGGTGTTAGCGTTTGTCAAAACCTCTTTAAAATCCGAACATTGATACTCCTGCAAGTAACCAGGAACGATTTTAAACGACTTTGAAACCGTTTTATATGACATCATTTTGCATGGTCCAGGTTTTTCTCGACATTTAAATAAGCACCCACGAAAGAGGTCGAAGCCGCGTTCAACAGCCAAACTAATCTTGCCAAGTACAACACTGTTTGTTGAAGAATTAAAAGACATTCCAGAGGTACTTTGACCACAAAATCCTTCACAAAAGCTCTCCGGTACAGGCCTGCAAGTTTTAATTGTGTCAACTGTATTGACAGTATCTGCTACATATTGTGTTTTAAACTTAGTCTCACAAAAACGTGTCAAAGTAGTTATGTTGAACTTTTCTTGAATGCCGTGGACTTCGCAAACAGAAAGGCAAGAATAGTTACATTTTGATAAGATGCAAGCATTTTCAAAAGCGTCAAGAAGATTCGAGCTGTTCCCTAAAAATACACTGACAGAATCCTTGGCGCTCAAGTACTTTGATTTGGCGTCAGTTAGTGATTCCTCTGCTTTCTTTCTCTTAAGAGATGCATCGTTAAGAAGTTTCATGGTTTCGGAGTAACGAAATTCCATTTGCTTCCTTCTCGCCACAGCTCTGTCGCAAGCGTCCTTTGAAACATTTATTCTATGTAGTGACTCCAACACAAGTTTTTTTGAATACGTTTGTACTTTGTCGTTAAGTTGTTTGACCAGCTTTGAAGTTTTGTTCATTTTACCGGTTACACGTATGGTCAAAGATGACCATTCCGTAATGTTAGTGGAGGCATTAGCATTAAGCAAGACGTCATAGGTATCGAATATTTTCCACTCTGTTTGGAAGGAAAGAACGTTGCTGACTATACGCATTGTAACTTTTTGCTGTGATTTGAGAAAATTAAAATTTGCTTCAATGATGGTTAGCTTTTGGCTGTCATCACGTTTTGTTATAACTATGATTTCATCCCTGGCTGAGAGGCTAATCATGTGACCAAGAGTTACACCTTGCTTCATTCTGCCTTTAAGAACAAAAGCTAACTTCGACTCAGAAACGACTGAAGTATCATAACTGTAGATACAAGTCTGTTTCAGTGGATACGAAATCGTTGCATTGATCCCTACCAAGCAAAGCTGCTCCATGCAGTAATCTACGGTCATTAGGAAGCTAATTCCATTAAGCGTTTGTGTAACGTTAGCTATGACAGGATTGAGCGAAAACCTTCTTGGTAGATTAAGCCGGAAAGTTTCAACGCGTCTAATCAAATCCTTAGTCAAATAGTACTTTCCGTGGTAATTTAATTGCGTCATTAAAAGCGAAGCCAAACCGCTGGCAAACTGGCGGTTTTCCTCAAGTTCCTTTACGTTGTTTTCAAACTGGCCAATATTTGTGTGTGTAACAGTTTTGTTTAGCATTTCAAGAGCTGATGTCAAACTTGTTTTGAACGTTTCAGTGAACTGTAACCACCGATTCACATCGGACCTCATAGGGGGTACACCGCTCGAAATCTCACTTAATACCTTCTTAAAGTTTGTCAATGATGTTTCTAGTAGCTTCAATTCACCTAGAAGTTCTTGAGTGTTCCTAATACCAACTTGTTCGCCACCAAACATGTCGTGATGTATTGCCAGGAACTTAGGATTGTCAGATGAGGGTACGAACATTTTTTCAAGTGCACTGTTTTTCCAAGGGTTGCTTGTGTTCTTCAGTGTAAAGAAGAATCCCTGAGGTGGGTCGCCACAGGAAGAGTGTTCATCTTGCCCTTCAAAAAACACAAATAACAATAATTTACTGTAGCCTTGCTTTTGAAGAAATCAAAGTTAAAGTAAAAAGTTTTTTGTTTAATTCTTTTTATTTATTCATTTGGAGAATACACCACGAGCTACAATGAGGGGGAGAGGTACAACCTATGACACTTGATGTACATATGCTGAACTTTCGATTTCAGAAAACTCCGACTCTCCCTCTCCCCCCTCGACTCCGTTGAATTTTTTTTAACCTCAAAAAATTGCGGACATACACTAAATGGAGGAGGGGAAGAGGGAGGGGTTTGTCTTAGTTTTGGTAGGAACATTACGCTCAAACATGATTTTTTAAAAAATTGTATGTTAAATCTCTAGGACTTTTGTCTCCGCCCAATTGTTGACATTTGTTTTCTTACCACCAAATGCAGCTTGACCAAAAGTATTAACAGATGAAAACTGGAGATTGATTAAGCTATCCAATGCTTGAGCTTTGATGCTGAATTCTGCTTTACTTGCTCCGATTGACAATGCTAGTCTCTGACGTAGTCCGTCTTTAAACGCCTGAAAACAATAAAAGCTCAGTGAATGATTATTTTTTGTTATGGAACTTCCAATTCAGCATTTACACAGGGATAATAGCCTGTTCTTTTCGACAGGCGCGTGCTGCTTGAGATTTCCCTTTCTTAAGGTCTAGGAAAAGTTTCAAGACAGTTCTCGAAAAGAATAAGAAAATATCCGGCCGTGTGCTCATTATCTGAGTTTTATGTAGTATTGAAACCGGTGTATCTACCATATGTTTTAAAAAGTATCAAAGCCAGATTGCTACTTACGTCATCCAGTGATGTCAGATTAATTGCTACTTGGCCTTGAACAACTACGGATGCTTCAAGAATCCCAACTGTGGTAGAGGAGGCATTTATTTTGAAACCACCACGTAACCAAATGCGAGGCTTAAAGGGCACAAAAGAAAATGTGTTGAGGCCATTCCAAGATACTCCATGAAATTGTTTTGAAAGACCACCGTCGCGATCAAACCCAATGGCCTGAACCTCCAGATTCCATCCTTTTCGCGACATATCCCTTAATAATGGCAGGTTCCTAGTTCCAAGGATATTTGACTTGGACAGCTCAATGAAAAGCTTCGAACTACACAAACCAACGACAAAGTTAGTAAAGGAGTCCCCGGATAAGTCAGCTCTTGTTTGTGCAAGATTGATCTCTAATTGAACTCGGGATAAGAAGACAGCGGTTGTTGCAGCATTCCTTGAAGTTGATGGGGAAAATGGTGGTGCTCCAACAGTGCCAAAGGTGTGAAAAATACTAAACCTCGAATTGTTTGCTGTTACCTCTGCTGAAAACCAGTGAGGCGCAAGTTTGCTAAAACGTTTAATGAAGGATCGCGGAAAGGAATCGTACTGAAGGTATTCAACAAAATCGAATCCACTTTCTGTTGTTACATCAGATTTTTGAGACAATGTTTCTATGATGTTATTGGGAACATGCGTAAGTTCCGTAAGATTTACACCAATCAGAGATAAGGGTATAGAATTAGCATAAACTATTCCAGTGGTGGTTATGCTATCTCCGATCCTTTGCCAAGGATTGGTTGAAGAAAAAGTCACGTTGCAAGAAAACGAGCCAGTGTCTTGATAGCTATATTTTCCGCTTGGTAGCTCCTTGTTAACAAGGGAAAGTTTTTCGAACACATTCAGCCGCGATGAAAACGCTGGCTCAACAAGAAAAACACTTTTTCCAGGAACTCTAAAGTCATTCTTGCTGGAACCACTCAGGTGGTATGACAGAATATGTACTCCAGCTAATAAAGCAGTGATTGTGAAATTGGCCTGAAATTTAGGGAAAGAAATAGAAAGTTCGTTCGGCGGGTTGATAGTTATTCTTTCTCCTGCACTAACGGACACTTTGAGTGCTTTTGAAGGGCGAGCTTCTAAAGACAGAACGTTTGAAGTGACACCAATCTTCAGCTTTGGAACCTCTGGTATGCCGACGATCCCTATTTGGCAGTGGTTACCTACGTAACCCGTATTGGTACAGTCACAATTGAACTTCGTGTTTCCATCGATGCTGCAGGTCCCTTCGTGTAGACAGGGACTTGGCTTGCAAGGTTTAATGGCTGCAAAATAACGACAAGATGTAAGGTCAATGAAAATTAATAACATGTTTCTTGTCACTCCTCACATGGGTTTTATGTACCGCGTGGAAATTTTCACTATTCATTATTTTTAAAAGGTTACCAAATGAAACTCCATCTGCTTCGCATTTTAGACTTTCTTTGCTATTTCCAAATCATTTTTTTTTTCAAAAAAATCCAAGGCTACATTATATAATTATAATTATAATTATAATAATAATAATAAAAACACTACTACTACTACTACTACTACTACTACTAATATTATTAT
>JAOBYJ020771560.1:0-12688 GCA_025403565.2 Palythoa heliodiscus | reverse complement strand
AAGTATTAAATTTACGTGGGTTTCTAAAATTATAGTTGTTTTGTTTAAGTTCAGGTAAAAGGTCCCTTAGTTTATTACTTTTTTGCGTGAGAATGTTTTTGTATAATTTTTGGCAATGGATTTGCCTCCGGTGGTATAATGTTTTCAGCTTTAGCGTGTCAAGTGCTTCATCGTAGGACAGATCAGGTATTATTGTATTATAATGGTACTGTATGTAGGTTAATGAGGCACTTCTAACTTTTAACTGTTAATTTGTGTGGATTAACCAGTTGTTAAATGTATTTTTATTACCTATTCTTGTCCTTTTAAGTAAATATTGCTAATTACATTATTTTGAAAATGTCTTACTTTAATTTGTAAAATTGAATGACTCAACTGATTCTTGCAATCATTTTCAATCTTATAAAGTTTTTGAGGAATCGACCAATAGCCAACAGTTTTCATTCATACACTGGTACTTAACAGAAATGTAACAATATTACCTCCTTTGAAAAAACAAAATGTAATGGAAGCACTGTAGTTAATATGTATGTTATTTCTCATTTTTTCAAATTTGAAGGTCATTCAGTGAGACTTCTCGGACAAAAGAAGAAAGATGGTAAAAAGCTGGGAGGTGCCTCTCTTGATTTACCCAAGATAAGAAAGAATCCCTTGATAGAAATAATTGCCATCAATACAGGGTAAGTGTGAATTATTTTAACTGGAAAATAATCTGGACAGGTTTTGATATCAATTAAGAGGAAGCCAGGAAAAATACCCTGCTGTTAGAATGATTTTCTCGTAATGGAAAAACTACATACATCCCCACATGAAAAAACTTTATTATAACCACTAGCTAGTTGGAGTCATTGGACTTTTCATCTCGACCAAACTTGGCAGACAATCATTTTCATCACCCCTTGTTTAACCTTGAAAGTGTCTAAAAAGTCAAATTTTTAAAGTTTACCAGAAATACAGTTATATTTAGTATTGCTTTGAAGCTCTCAAGATCTGATAAGGAAAGTGTAAAAACTGCAATTTCTACAAAGTGACAGATGGATGTGATATGTAAATAGTTGTTTTCATAATTTTATCAAACAAAAACCATTGATTTCTTTTGTAGAGAAAACCTTGAAATTAGTCTCAAGTTTACCACCAGAAGTGGAAAAAATGCATCCTGGAAACTAAAAATTTGAAAATTTTCTGGGGGAGCATGTCCCCAGAACCCCTACCCTTCCCTATCCAGCACAAAAGCCGACAACCAAAAGTACTCATCTATTAAGTCCACATTTCCATCTGTCTAGTAACGTTCCTGTTTTTGTTAGGAAAAAAACCCAAATATCTAAAGGAACTACGCAATGTTCTCCTTTAATTGGTTAGAGAATTGTAATATGAAGACTTTAATTTTCGAAAATTTAAGTTTGTTGTTTTGCTAGAAAGCTTTGAAGTCGAATTGGTAATAAATTAATAATTGTAATTTTTTGAAATTATTTTAGTTTCGCTGGTTCATTCTCTTTTGTTATGTATAAACTGATGCTACTTAACAATTATTAAACTTTGACCATGAATATACTAAAGTCTTGCAGCCATCAACAATTTGACAATAGTAGTAAAAGTAACCACCCAGAACACTGAATGTGTCATAGTAGGTTTATACTACTGTAAATATCACATGATGTTGCCTTTCTCATGATGACTAATATTGCAATGTCACAGGCCATAACCTGTTGAAAGACATTATTATGCGAGTAAAGTAAAATATCAGTCGAGAGTGAAATTTCTAGTAATGTAGGAATTGAGAAGTAATGTAAATTCCCTGCCCTAATTGAGACGCTTTATATCACTTCTAATCGGATGTATTTTCTGTTTTATGAACCATGTCCCAGTTGTCTGAACCAGTGCACCTACTGCAAAACTAAGCATGCAAGAGGAGAGCTTGGTAGCTATCCCCCAGATGAGATTGTGGCCAGGGCAAAACAAGCTTTCAATGGTGAGTACATAAGTTACACATTATACATTACTGCAGCGTATGTCTCAATGAAGTAGAATCAAGGATAGGAAAAGAGGCCACGGCAAAGAGGGAGAGAAGAAGGGCAGCTCCACCAACGTCGGTTTTCATGTGTTCTGAACGCAGTCGTGTTTGCAGTTCATGAATTGGGCTTTTCAGCCACCAGAAGAAATGTTGCAACATGCGCTTATGTCATGGACTCTGATTAAGTCCGAAAACAGCTTACTATTAAAGGAGAAATTCAGTTTTTTGTTAAGGTACACGTTTTTATTTTTACCTTCAGTTCCAAGCAATGTTCTTAATCTCTAGAGCTCTTATAAATGATCACAGCAAATGTTCGTGCTAAAATATGTGTTCTGGTAAGCAAGTTTTAAACTGCCTGGTAGAGTAATTAATGAGTGGTGTTAATGTCAGATAAAGCTAAAATGGATTAATGGGTTACAAATAAAATTGTGCCTTAAATGAAAACTTTTTAAGGTTTGAATTCTTTACAATGACGTTTCTTTGGTTCAGCTTGGCAGTAGCCACAAACCTAGGGTATAACCATTCAACCAGTGATCAAACAGGTTCTTTTCAGACCTCGTACACAACCTGCTTTTTGGAATGGAATATGTTAGTATTGAGTAATCTGTTCTTAGGATGCACAGGTGTAAAGCATGGCATATGTTGCTTTTAAACATTTCATTGGCTGAATAATGCCTTGACCGCTTTTTATTGAGTAAAAAATAACTCAGCAGTATTTCTTCTATAATCTTTGCAATAATACCTAGAGGGCGTTGTTGAAATCTGGCTGACAAGCGAGGACACTGGTGCATATGGGCGAGACATTGGAGTGAACCTGCCACAGCTGTTATGGCAACTTGTGGAAGTCATTCCTGATGGTGCCATGTTGAGGCTTGGCATGACTAATCCACCGTACATCTTGGAACACTTGGAGGTAAGTTATATGAAGTTCTGGGATCCCTACAAGGCATTTTCGTTTATTAAAAACATGAAAAACAGAACCCTTTGACGTGTTAAAAAGATAAATTACTTTACAGTATACATGTAGTTTTAGTCTTTACTTTACAAAATTGTGACCTGAGTAGCTTTCGGTTTGATTCCAAGTAGTTGGCCGTAGTCCGTCAGTATCTACAGTACCTCCAAACAAACATCTGCTCTTGTAACTTCCCTAATTTTTTCCATTCAGGAAATGGCCAAGATCTTGCAGCACCCCAAGGTATTCTCGTTTCTTCATGTGCCTGTACAGAGTGCGTCTGATAAAGTGTTAGGGGACATGAAAAGGGAATATACTTTGAACGACTTCCAGCACGTGGTGGATTTCCTCAAGGAAAGGTAAGGCTCTAAGTATATGTTGCCTTTTTAATGGAAATCATTTTTCGTTTGAAATGACTGAAAGAAGTTGGAGGACTTTTGTTTTGCAGCTGCATGCTGATACTTCCAACAGCTGTTTTCACTGTTATGGTTTTTATTCATGATTTACGCACAGGTCTGTACCTTAATGTGTAAACAATGAAAACTAGGTGCCTTAATCTCATTGTTGTAATTAAAAATATAATAGTATTTATAATCCGCAATCACAACTAAAAAGTTATAGAATAAAAACCAGGTTTCGTCTTTACCGACCTCGTCAGTTTTATAACTTATGGCCCATATTAATGTTACAAAATGGACGAGGTCTGTTAGGGCAAAACCTTGTAAGTATTTTTAATTACTACAATACGTTTTGCCAAAACCTTTATGGCATCTTTAAATGATTTATCAAGAAAGATACCTTTATTTTGCAGGGTACCAGACATTACAATAGCAACTGATTTGATCTGCGGATTTCCCACTGAAGACCTGGAAGATTTTCAAGAAACGCTTGACCTTGTTGAAAAGTACAAGTTTCCTAGTTTGTTCATCAATCAGTATTTTCCACGACCGGGAACCCCTGCTGCCAGATTGCCCAGAATTCCTGGGCCCGAGGTAAGGATTTTCACAAGATATATATCTCGTAGGGTTAGTAGGTATTCGTTGGGAGTTTCATCCCAGTTTAGCAGTGGTAATATAGATAGCTATGACCATTGGATAACAGTGATTATACCATCAGATAGCGCAGTGGTTAGATCTCTGCCTTCCAACCACAAGGGCCCAGGTTCAAATCCTGGCTCAGCCGAGTGGTGAACATTTGTGTGACCGTTGTGCCAAACTTGACTCAGTTTTCCATCCTTACGAGGTCGGTAAAATGAGTTCAAGCTTCTGCTGGGGGGCTAACGTGCGATGGATTAGTGTCCCGTCGAGGGGGAGTCGATGATTCTCATTTCAGGCTTAACACTACAGAAACCGAAGATAAGCCATTTAGGCTTAGATACCATTAGATCTGGAGTATGCTTAAAAGCATGGCAAATCCATTGACAAGTGTTGGATCCTTCCTTAAAAAATTACTGCGTCCTACAAGCTTAGTTGGAGACCTTCAACAGAAGGGAATTTCCTTGTGAAGTGAAATAATTTATTGAGCAATCGACCTCTGATTTCCATTTTTTACCCTCTACAGGTAAAACGTCGCACAAGGGAAGTGTCGAAGCTGTTCCATTCCTATCACCCTTATGATCACAAAGTAAGAAATCGGGAAAGAAAAGGGGTTATATTTCCCTCCCTTACCTCATTTCAGCAGAAATAATAGCATTGCAACAAAGCTTGATAATTATTGATTGCATGCCAAATGATTCTCCAAAAGACTGTTGGCGTGTTTATGAAGAGAATCTTTAAGACATTTATGCCAGTTGATTTAGTCAAAAACTATTTTAGGCAATGCGGTCAATACAAAACATTTCTGTTTAGGCCAATAAAAGTCCAACAGAGTTACAATACAAATCGTTTTAAGAACGTAGTGCAAAATTTGGGCAGGAAGATATTTATATGATTCCAACGCAAACACGCTTCAAAAACTACTAACTTTCCATTTACTTATGAAGTAAATTCACAAATTTCTGCCTAAATGAAACCTTTATGGTCTCTTCAACGATGTCTACTACCTTGACGTCATGACACTGATATGAAAACTGACCGTAAACATGTCAAACTCATTGCGAAATAGAGTAATAGAGAAAAAACTTTCATATTCTTCCGAGACTAAAAAGTAAGTTTGTGATAAAAAGATTAGTAATCCTGTAATCCATTATTTTGCCAGCTTCCTTTAAGCTTTGGCACTTGAACCAGCACTTTAGTTATCCTGCCTTATAACTATCAAAAGCACCTTCGAACTTTAAGCCAAATATTCTATCATTTTCAGATAGAAATGTTGCTCTTTGAACCACAGCATTCAAAGAAACTTTAATATTATCCATCATTTCACAATAATGATATCTGTTTGATTGTCTGACTGTTGCGGGAGGTCGAACTTTTGATGCCGTCATCACTCCGCTTCACTATTATTGATTTTAAAAATGTACAGGAAGCATCACGAGTATGTGCAGATCTAGTATGGCAGTAAAACCAGGCTGGCGTAGTAGAAAGGTGTATATAGTCTGTTAAATGTGTATGTACAGTCCTAGATTTCTTGAAGAGCTTCCTTTGTTTCGACGCCTGCTGGAGCGCGCCGAACATTCCACTCGAAAAATTGACCAAGCAAACCATAGCTTCTGTATTTTGGTGGCAGAGATAAAGAAAAGAATTTAACAGATGACATGTGATTGGTCAACATTCTGTAGGATGTTTGAGATAAGAATATTCATCAGCTCCTGTTCTTAAATGATTTTTGGTAATCAATTACAGATTGGCCAACGTCAGAAAGTGCTTGTCACAGAGGAAGCTCACGATGGGGTTCATTTTGCCGCCCATAACAAATGCTATGACCAGGTAAGTAACAGAGTAAATATCATGTCCAGTTTCTGAATGTTTTGTTTTGGTACCTTGACCTATCTCCCTTTTTGCCTTATTACATTAAAGTGTGGCGTTTATGGCATTTTAATTGCGTACTTGCTTTCAAAGATATCGAAGTTTTCCTGATATGCAAATTAGCATAGCTATGACGTCAAGCTGTTTTTAGAGTTTTGATTGAAAGGCAAATAACAAAGTCTGGTGCCATGGAAACAAGAACACTAATTAAAATAAACATGTTTACCTTAGGCAGCATGCTATAACTTCACCAAGTTTGACTGATTTGTGCCCAAAAATGGGTGAGATATGGCCTCTTTTACTAAAGCTCTAAAAACAACTTGTCGTCATAGCGATTCTAATTTGCATGTCAGGAAAACCTCAATATCTTTGAAAGGAAGTACATTATTGAAATGCCGTAAACGCCATTCTAACTCTTTTTGAATGGGCATATTTTAGTTCAATAAAATTTTTCACGTCATAGGCACTTTGAGTACGTTACTACAGCTACCGCAAAGCAAATGGATGTCTCTATGTATCGTGTATGTTTGGTAACAGTTTTTCCTAAGTGTTTGCCTTTTATCAAAAATGCGTTGCTACAGCTACTATAAAACTACTAAAACTTTTTGTGTCGAGAATTCGTCATTTCAGAAGGATTTAAAGTATTTTTTTCAATTTATTTTCCATCGTTTTCATTGCTACGCATCCTTTGCGGGTTTCTCGTCTGCCGTCAATCGTATCATATTTCAAACAGACCGCATTATCGGACATTCGCGAGACAGCACTAACATGACCGTTAAATTTACTGCAAATGTTTCTAATTCCTGGATTGTGATTGGCTGGCCAACGCTAAATTATCTCTAAATAACATGACTTGATTAGCTGCAGTCCAAAACCAAACACGAAACCAAAAAGGAATTCAAAAGATCTTGCAGCAATGGAAACGGCGGTAAAGTATTATTTAGAAGATCGTTATTAAATTATATTGTTAGTTCCAACTTGAACCACAATTTACCTCGTGTCGTTCTTGTATCGTTACTGTAAACAAGTTAACTGCTTCACATACGTGCTTTCTACATTGTACGCGTGGAGTGTGCACGTATGCAATAGTTCGCGCTACAACTAAACTTGTCCTAAACGGACAATTCCAGATAACAACTCTTGTTCCAAACGGACGATTCCAAATAACAATTCTTGTCCTAAGCGGGCAATGCCAGATAACACCTCTTGTCCCAACCTTACGATTCCAAATAAAAACTCTTGTACCAAACAGACGATTCCAAATAAAAACTCTCGTCCCAAACAGACGATTCCAAATGACAACTCTTGTCCCAAACGGACGATTCCAAATGACAACTCTCGTCCCAAACGAACGATTCAAAAGTTATAACTTACACCAAAACAACTAACCAGTCCTTCAAAACTAAGCAGTTGCTTAATTAAATATGAAATTTTGTGTTACAAATTTAAATGAATCCCCTCACCTACAACAATAGTAACAAAAAATATTCTCGTGACTTTAATAGGAATAGTAGCCACATATATCGTTATCCATATTTTATCATGAAGTATACATATAAACAGCAACAGTATTCACAAAGTTATTAGCTAAATATTTCTAACAATTCCCACAAACATCCTTTAAGTTTGATGTAATTTACTCGTGCCAGTCTTAAGGGTTCATTTACTCTTTTAGGTTCTGGTACACAAGGACCAAGGCAACTTAATGGGGAAAATGTTTGAAGTGGAAATAGTCTCAGCTGGAAAGCATTTCTTAGTGGGTCGTGTGGTAAACGATTCTGATGTCAGGTCACCTGGGCTTGTTGAGCCTCTACCAAAAGGAGTTGTCAGCGGTGTCACAGTAAATTCTAACCAAAGTCAGACAGTCAAGAAAGTGAAGGACAGTCGGATTTGGCTAAAATTGACGTTTTTCGTTTTGTTTGTTGCTGTATTAATGAGAATTTGTCACCTTGGCGTTCTTTGGACAAAAAGTTAGTGCTTGAGAAGTTCACATGCCACCGAGGTTTTAGCGTGTCACTGATATTTGTCACAACAGTGGACAAGAGACTTGGAACATTTAAAATTTTTCGCCGCGAGTTACGCTAGGCGTAAACTATTTATAGATTATAAAAGGGGCTTCCAAAGTACCTGTTTTGAAATTGCCTCTCCCATCTCAACAGAACTAAAGATTAAACTTACTATTTGTCGCAGTTGTAATTTGGAAGTTTACCAATATTGAACGGTGAAGTGTATGGGAATGAACAAACCTGCCGCCAAGAACAGTTTTCCAAGCTTCTATCAAATGCTTTATTTTTCACAAGATACTAAGATCAAGCAAGATAATTTCTTTTCACCAGTGGAAATACATAGTGCTTTATAAGATACTGAGATCACGCAGGATACGTTATGTTTATAAGTGCCAATGTGTATCACTTTTTATTATGATAAGAACATCAGAATTCGTTTTTAATTAGGCTCATCGACATCTTTAATCAATTAAAATTCCTTGAGCTTAAATGTAGCTTCACTACTTGATGTACAGTATTCAGATATCGCCAAATTGCCTGCAACGTTTCTTACAGATGTTAGAATTAGAGATTGAGACAGGTAACAGCAAAAAAATTTAATTGTTCCTTCAGCGCCTCCTTGTAAACAGAATTATTTGTTATTCGTTGCAGCTGGAAAATAAACGAAAAATTCCGAACTCAAGGTCGGAGTAGGCCAATTCCAAATTACGCTCCAGTTCTTAAAAATAAAACCATCAAGTCTTGATTGTTTGTGATTTTAGCCAATTCATTAATGTCCAGGCCAGGTTCTCAAAAATACAGTAACTTACCAGAATTATGCACTTGGCCTCTTCCCAGCCGACCGCAGTGTAGTGTAATGGAGGCTTCTATTTCGTTGGAATTATTACTAGCACATCGGTCCCTACTCTAGTCTTCAGTCTGTAGATTCCGTCAGCGTAGGAGCTGGTTTCTTCTAAAGCACTTTGGTCCCTACTATAGTCTTTACACTGTAGGTTCCATCAGCACGGGAGCAGATTTCCACTAAAGCACATTGGTCACTACTCTGGTCTTCAGACTGTAGGTTCCGTCAGCGTAGGAGCAGGTTTGCACTAAAGCACATCGGTCCCTACTCTAGTCTTCAGACTGTAGGTTACGTTAAAAATAATAGAGAATCTTTTTCTCCTTCCACCACTCCCATCCGAAAAAATTGGTTTTGATGCCCCGACGGGACTCGAACCCGCGTCTCCTGGTTACTAGTCAGGCGTGATAACCACTACACCACCGGCACTCACCATGCTGGCAACATAGCAAGTCCAGTATCATCCACGTTAGATAATTCTGTACCCCGTAACTTGCTATGTTGCCAGCATGGTGAGTGCCGGTGGTGTAGCGGTTATCACGCCTGACTAGTAACCAGGAGACGTGGGTTCGAGTCCCGTCGGGGCATCAAAACCATTTTTTTCGGATGGGTGTGCTGGAAGGAGAAAAAGATTCTGTATTATTTCTAACGTAGTTGTGGTTCCCTTCCTCGCCGAAATGTGTATTTATTTGTATGAATCCGTAAATAAAGGTTCTAAGGCAGACAAACACTCTCAAATGAAGAAATAGCTGGGTCCCAGGGATCATCCACGTTAGATAATTCTGTACCCCGTAACTTGCTATGCTGCCAGCATGGTGAGTGCCCGTGGTGTAGTGGTTATCACACCTGACTAGTAACCAGGAGACGCGGGTTCAAGTCCCGTCGGGGCATCAAAACCAATTTTTTCGGATGGGTGTGCTGGAAGTTTGTGGTTCCCTTCCTTGCCAAAATGTGTATTTATTAGACTGTTTCCACTAAGGAGGAGGAGGAGCTTGTTTCCACTAAAGCACATTGGTCCCTACTCTAGTCTTCAGACTGTAGGTTCCGTCAGCAGAGGAACTGGTTTCCACTAAAGCAGCGAGCGCACATTAAATACATGGTATTAGAGCTAGCTTCAAAAGTAGAAAAAACAAGACTCGTTTTTACTTTATGAAAGTGCAAACAAAAAAGACACATGTTAAAGACAAAGGGGACAGCTGACAGTGGAGCTGTTAAACAGGCATTACTGAGTTGATGTTGTGCTCCAACGGGTTGGAGATGTGCTTTTATGCTAAGCTAAGCTAAATCCTTTTACGAGCCTATTAGAGCCGGCGCTTATCAGGGCTTTTATGCACTCAATGAAAATTTTATAAAAAAAAGCGGATGTGATATTAGGGGCAAAGATATGCAATATAAGTACAATGTGAGCGTAGTCTAAGGCCCCGTCCACGCTTATGCGTTTTCATTTGAAAACGCATACATTTTTATGCGTTTTCGTCTTCAGTCCACAATAATTATACGATCGAAAACGGAGGTGTTTGTCACCGAAAACGGAGGTTTTCGAAAACGCTGTTTAGAGTGAAGGTTTTTGAAAACGGATATGTAGTGTCTTAGTGTGGACGGGTGAAAACAGAGGTTTTCGAAAACGCTTACGCCATTGCTCACTTGATGCCTGCGTGGGAAAGTAAAATAAATAATTCAACATTGCGGACAAGTTTGTGTTTATTTGATTTCAACTTGATTGCTAGCCTGGAGCTAAATGTTGATCTTTTTAATTTGTATACATTAGTTTTGCGAAGAAAGCAGAATCTTCTGCGATCCTGGTGGCAAAAACGGATATTTTCTTATCCGTTTTCGTGGTCTAGTGTGGACTGTCGAAAACGCTATAAAAACTCTAGTGTGGACGCAAAAAATCTTTTTATACGTTTTCCATAAAATAAAAAACGAAGGTTTTGGAAAACGTATTAGTGTAGACATGACCTAAGGTTTACGCCGATCATTTAAGATATCTATGTCAAGGGTAAAAATGACAAACGGTAAGGATATTTATGTAAGCAGTCAGGGATTGTTTTTGGTTTGGCAAACATACTATCAGCTTTCAGAAAACAAATCATGGCGGTTGCATGAGGATTTGCTTTATTTTGGATTTTCTTTCCTTCATAAGTAGCCATAAAATATGATCATTTAAAGCTCTGTGCAATACAAGTCAATGTATTTCTATGGTTTCCATCGATCGTCTGAGGAATCTTAAGAGTTAAGATAGTAAACAGACAACCGTTAGAGAAAGGGTTTGTTTCTGGACCAGCAAACATGCTATCAAGGTATAAGAAATATAAAATGGAAGTTGGTTTTTTACTTTATTTTGGGTTTCTCTTCAGATCATGTCTGTCAAACCTAGCCACTGAATATGATCATCAGACGCTTCTAGATAAACAGAATAGAAACTTTCGATTTTATTGGAGTCTTGATAGACAACACGAGAAAATCAAAATTGCTGTTGAAGTACAAACCACTGGTTGGATTGGTTTGGGGTTTTCACAGCAAAATGGCAAAATGAAGGGATCCGACGTTGTCGTTGGCTGGGTTAAAGATGATAAAGGATATCTTACGGTAAGCATATTCTATTTTTCCTTTTATTTTTTTATTTATCTCAACTGTCTGTTAATACATGCTGCTTTCTAACTAATGTGCCACGCAGTGTTTCATACAGGGATTTCATGGTTCTTACTTTGCCATAAACATTCTGGATATGGTATCACTGTATCCTATGATAAACTGATATTTGAGTGTCAAAAAGTCAAGTCGAGAGCTTCATTTCGTTTTCTTTTTGTTTTGGTTTTATCAGGCTTTTTAGAGACAAAGCCTTTTCATTTAAAATACTTTTTGTCAAATTTTTTAAATTATACATTTTTTAAAAAAATCCTTTTATCAGTTTTCAAAGTTGAGGTACGTTCTGTCAGCATCTGTTCATCCAAGGAAATGATTCGTTCTGTACACGACGTGTCCGTTATTCATCCAAGGAAATAATTCGTCCTCTACACGACGTGTCCGTTATCATAAACTTCCCTCTTCCAGCCGCTCTGAGAGGCCCAAGTTCATCAACAGTATCTGCTTTTTGCAGTTCCCTTCACTTCTGCAAGTTAAACTGCTTGTTGTGTGACACGGATTTGGACATGCGTTCAATTTTTGATTGCCTAAATAAAGTTTTACCCATAGATTTTAGGCTTCATTATACTGCGCTTGAAGTTTTCTATAATCTTGTTTTATTTTTTTGTTTTATTAAAAGAGTGCATACAATGTTTTCTTAATTACTTGGAATCAGTAATGCTTCATATATTCTTGTTGATACATTTTGAAGGCAACTTTCAAAATTGATGTTGGATTATTGTTTTAATAGATCTAATAGGTATTAGTCTTTATTGCTGATCTTTGTCTTTTTGTTCCTGAGACTTTGCAGAGAATCGTCAACTATCATATATTGTAATTAAATGGGATATTGGTCGGCATTTTCACATCTTGACAATAATGACCAGATAATGCAACAGACGTTGTAATTTTCTGCAAAACAAAGCTAAACAAACACCTGGTTGCTTTTTTAATTTCCTGTTTGGAATCTTAGAAACAAAAAAATATATGTAGTTGAAACCTGAAATCTGCCGAACCATTTATTACTTTTTGAGTAAGTTCTAGATGCAAAGTAAAAAAAGAGGACGCGATTAAAAATTTTTAGTTTTTCAAAAGCCGAAACAAATAAGTGAGAGCTTTGTTTTGCTAAGATCTTTTGCAATCTTGGTGTAGAATTGGAAAACGCATGTGGAAGGAGTGTTTCACAGGAATAAAATCGTTTAGCTAAATTTACATTTTGTAAAAAAATTTGAGGAGACAAAAATTTTAAAGCACTTAACATACAGCAAATAATAATGATAACAGTAATAATAATAATAATAATAATAATAATAATAATAATAATAATAATAATAATAATAATAATAATAATAA
>JAOBYJ020771559.1:0-19144 GCA_025403565.2 Palythoa heliodiscus | reverse complement strand
TTCCTAGAAGGGACAGTCTATAAAGCTGATAGTACCGTACCTTGGGGTAAAGTAAGGTTCCAAGGAATCTGAACTTCCTAGGAAATAGGCTGTTTATATCATACCGGCCCCAACGACAGAATGGTTCCCCCGCATTCCCCCGGGAACGAGTTTTGTTTCCCTCTTTGAGGCCTATTAGGGAAAGGGAATCCTTCCTTTGAGAATGGAGGATGAGCTCATCCTCCATTCCCTTGAGAATGTACACGGAGTTTTATGGGATTTTAGTTTTATTAATTTTTAGTGTAATTCTTTCCGCCATTATTTCCGGCGCCTCTTATGTTTTAGGGGTGAAGCAGCCGGACCGGGAGAAAGTCTCCGCTTACGAATGTGGGTTTGATGCCTTCGGGGCCCCCGGGCGCCCCTTTTCGGTCCGGTTTTTCTTAATTGGGATTTTGTTTTTAATTTTTGATTTGGAAATTTCTTTCCTTTTCCCTTGGAGCATAATATATAATCAAATTTCTCCTTTTGGGTTTTGAACCATGGTGGTGTTTTTGATCATTCTCACCCTCGGCCTAATATATGAGTGGATAAAGGGGGGCCTAGAGTGGGAGTAAACCCACCATCCTTAAGGATGGTGGCCAGCCCTCGGGCTGGGATCGAGCTACAAGGAACCCTCGCCCCTTCGGGGCGACGGTGCCATCAGCCCTATTAAAATTTAGGGCGGATGGGACCCTCATAGCGGTTGTCGCAAGGTAGGCAAGTTGTAAAGTGGAAGATAAAGTCCCATCCGCCACGGGAGTGGCGGCGTGCCGAGGCGGCGGGGTACCCCGCCGCCGCCCCCCCCATCTGGGGGAGGGGCTTTCGGCCAATTATCATACCAACTCCGGTATCCGCCCTAATTCACGCCGCAACCATGGTTACGGCGGGTGTTTTTTTATTAATTCGGTCCGCCCCCCTGTTGGAACAAGCGCCATTGGCTCTGATGGTAGTGACCGTCGTGGGGTCCATGACCGCGTTTTTTACTGCCACGATTGGGTTAGTTCAAAATGATTTAAAAAAAGTAATTGCTTATTCGACTTGTAGTCAATTGGGGTACATGGTGGTGGCCTGTGGGATTTCCCATTACTCCATTAGTTTATTCCACTTAATGAACCACGCCTTTTTTAAGGCTTTACTGTTTTTAAGTGCCGGGTCTGTCATTCATGCCATGGCCGATGAACAAGACATGAGGAAAATGGGGGGGCTAATAAAATCCACCCCCTTTACTTATACTATGATGGCCATCGGTTCCCTCTCTTTAATGGGCTTCCCTTATTTAACGGGCTTTTATTCTAAAGATCTAATTTTGGAGCTAGCTTACGATCAATATTATTTAGCCTTTGCCCATTGGTTGGTGATCTTTTCCGCACTATTGACGGCTTTCTACTCAATTCGATTAATCTATTTGACCTTTATTGCCGACACAAGCTCAAAGAAAGAAGTTTTTATGCAAGCCCATGAGGGCTCTTGGAACTTAACTTTGCCCCTAATATTGTTGGCCTTGGGGAGTATTTTCGTAGGCTATTTAACCAAAGAGGTACTTTGGTCATTTCAGGCCACACTCCCCCCCATTATCCCTATTTCTATCAAATTGCTGCCTGTAATTTTTAGCCTCTTAGGGGCAACCTCGGCTTTTGTGCTCTATCATTGCTCCACCCGCGCCTTTAGTGTGCCAACCCCGGCCATTAGTTTGGCCAGTTATGCTTTTTTATATTCTGCTTGGCAGTTCAATTACATCATAAATTATTTCTTGGTAAGAAATGTGTGGAGATTGGGCCATCTAATCTCGTACCGGGTCCTAGATAAGGGGGTGTTGGAATTGATCGGCCCCAAGGGAATATCAGACCTAATGATCCAATTAACTCAAGGGATTAGCAATTTACAATCCGGTTTAGTTTTTAATTATGCCCTAATAATATTAATTGGTGCCGCGGTGTTTATTGGGGTAACCATCTGGCCCTCCTACTAACCTGGGGGTTTCCTAATATGGAATGGCCGTTACAACGTTGATAGCGACTCGCACCGATTGTTCTGATGACTAACATAACTAGACTTTTGATCTGAGCCCCAGACTTAGTGCTTCACCTATACCCTGTCTCAAATCCCCCTATTTCTCGCGGGGGGGGGGGGGTAGGTTAAGGTAGACCATTGGCCTTCAAAGCTAAAAGTGTGGGTTCAAGCCCCGCCCCCCCTGCGATTATTAGTCTCCTTTCATGGCCGATAGCTTTGGCCCAGTTCAAAGAGTTTATGACTCAGATGAGAATTATGGTTAAGCTTTGGTCAACCCGCCACTGGTTTTAGGAGGGATCCACATACTTATAAGGACGTGCTCAAAATTATTAAGGCTCCTACGTCAAAAGAGATGGGCAGGCTGTTTAGGTATAGATGGGAACAAATGTTAGATGGGAACAAATGTTAGATGGGAACAAACGTTAGAGAGTGGACTAAAAGCCACTGACTAAAGCGAAGTCGACTAGTGAAATTCCATAAGATAATGGATAAGGGGCCTTTGGTTCCCGATATATTTGTAATAAGTGAAGCCCTTGCTTTAAGTATAATTATAATTGAGTTAATAATTTACAGCGTTAATGGTTTTATTAAATCAAGATTCTCATGATCATGCTAAGGATCATGCTAAGGATCTCCCTTCTTACACTATTCTTTATAAGTTGAGGGAGATTGAGCGGGAGCACTATGGAAACATAACACCTTATAAAATGACAACATTAAGCCGCCTATTACTTAGCACTATCCCCTTTGGGGAGAAAGACCTGCCGGAGCCTTGGCAATTAGGCCTTCAAGATGCTGCCCACCCGGTGATGGAAGAAATAATCTTTTTTCATGATCAGATCATGTTTATATTGGTCATTATTATTACAACGGTATTGTGGTTAATAGTAAAGGCTTTGAGTGGGAAATCTTACCACAGATATCTAGTTGACGGGACCTTATTAGAAATAATTTGGACCATAATCCCGGCAGTTCTATTGGTTTTCCTAGCCTTCCCCTCTTTAAAGTTACTATATTTAATGGATGAAATAATGGACCCCGCTTTGACCATTAAGGCGATAGGCCATCAATGGTACTGGTCCTACGAATACTCAGACTATCGGGCGGAAACATTAGAGTTTGACTCCTATATGGTCCCCACTTCGGATTTAAACACTGGTGATTTTAGATTGTTAGAGGTGGACAATAGGCTTGTCGTTCCTATTAACACACACATTAGAGTGTTAGTTACCGGGGCGGACGTTTTGCATTCATTTGCAGTTCCCTCTTTGGCCATAAAGATGGATGCAGTTCCAGGCAGATTAAATCAAACTAGTTTCTTTGTAAAAAGGCCCGGCACTTTTTATGGCCAATGCTCTGAAATTTGTGGCGCCAACCATTCTTTTATGCCCATAGTGGTGGAGGCGGTTTCTTTAAATAAATATATAAATTGGGTGCTATCCCTACAGTCCAGTTCCTAGAAGAGACAGTCTATGAGGCTGTGTTTTCTAGCCTTGCAGCCATCGCCCCGAAAGGGCGAGGGTCCCATCAGCCCTATCGAACCCTAGGGGAGGGCTGATGGCACCGTATCTTAGGGAAAGGTTGAATGGTTATGGTTTAACCCCCTAAGCCCGCGGGGGCCCCGCGGGGCCCCCCTCTCACGAGGGCCACCCTGGCCATGGCGGGTATTAAAGAATATAGAGAGGGGGGGAGGGTAGATCATAAATGCTACCCCCGCCTTTATTATAGGCTCTCTAATTAGAGAGCGGGCGGCGGTGATTTCTGATCTATCCCCCCTGATCGGTGGCAATACCGCCCATTCGGGCGGGAGATTGACCTGATTGTGGTTTCCCCCAAGAATTGGCTGGGCTTAATTTTTCTTTTACTTATTTTGGGGATAATTAGCGTGATAAGAATTCCATCAGACAACGACGCTCGACTAAAAAGAGCCGCCCTAGAGTGGTCCTTGGCGACTTTAGCTGCCACTTTGATTTTATGGGGGGCCTTTGATTCGGGGGGCCAGTTTCAAACCATAAACCAAACAGAGTGGGTAGTTTCTCCGGCCTTGAATTTCCAATGGGGGCCGATCGTTTTAGCGGTGGACGGGATATCCTTGTTTTTTTTTATTTTAACTGCATTGTTAATCCCCATCTGTATTTTAATAAGTTGAAATTCTATTAAATATTTACTGAAAGAATTTTTGTTGTGCTTGCTATTTTTGGAGATTTTATTGATGGGAGTGTTTTCCGCACTTGACCTATTGTTATTTTATATTTTGTTTGAGGGGATATTAATTCCCATGTTCCTTTTGATTGGGATCTGGGGCTCAAGGGAAGAAAAAGTGCGAGCTTCCTATTATTTCTTCTTTTATACTTTAATTGGGTCGGTGTTTATGCTCTTGGGGATCTTTCAACTGTATGACATAGCCGGCACAACAGATTATCAGGCATTATTAAATATTAAGTTGCCCGAATCAACCCAAAAGTGGATATTTGCTGGGTTTTTTCTCAGTTTGGCGGTAAAAATCCCCATGGTGCCCTTCCATATTTGGTTGCCCCAGGCCCATGTTGAGGCTCCCGTCTCGGGTTCGGTCATACTAGCGGGGGTACTATTAAAATTGGGGGGTTATGGGTTTTTGAGGTTTTCTTGGCCCCTTTTCCCCGCCGCCTCTGAATATTTTGCCCCCCTAATAATAACGTTGAGTGGGATAGCCATCGTATATGGGAGCCTGACAACTTGTCGGCAAGTAGATTTTAAGCGACTAATTGCCTATTCTTCCGTGGCACACATGGGCCTGGTTACTTTGGGCCTATTCACCCATACAATAGAGGGCTTGGTAGCGGCCGTATTTTTAATGTTGGCCCATGGCATTGTTAGCTCCTCCCTCTTTATTGCGGTCACTTTTTTATATGAGCGCCACCACACTCGTCTTATAAAGTATTATCGGGGGATTACTATTACAATGCCCATTTTTGCGACCATGATGTTGGTATTGACACTAACCAATATGGCCATTCCTTTAAGTTGTAATTTTGTGGGGGAATTTTTTTCCTTGTTAGCCGCCTTTGAGTATAGTTTGGTGATTGGGGTTTTGGCCGCATCGGGCATGGTTTTGTCGGCCGCGTATTCCCTTTATTTGTACAATCGAATTTGTTTTGGGGATGCTTCCAATTACCAACTCTTCCCCAGGGACCTAAACAGGCGCGAGGCCTGGGCCATGGCCCCCTTAGTAATTCTAATTTTTTTCCTGGGGATACTGCCCTCTGTGATTATAGAGCCTGTGAAAAATGCCATAATGTTTAGTCCTGGAGGGGCCTAAGGATGACTTGAGCTTGTTTCTACACATTGTCATTTGGGGCGATCGCTTCTGGAATAATGGTCATATCGGCGCTTAACCCGGTCCACTCAGTTTTTTGGTTGGTAGCTGCTTTTACAAGTTCTTCAGCCCTCTTTATTTTATTGGGGGTGGATTTTATCGCCTTAATGTTTTTAATCGTTTATGTGGGCGCTATTGCTATTCTTTTTTTGTTTGTTATTATGATGTTGAATTTAACTGACTTCCCCCCCGCCTACCGGCTGGGGGGCGAGACAGATATGACAAACTATGTTCCCGTTGGGTTGGCCATTGGGACACTTTTCTTTTCGGAAATTGCCTCCAGTTGGCTCATAATGGGCGGCCACTATGTTCTGGCGGGCCCCTTTGGGGCTGCGACCTCCGGTTACGCTAGTGAACTGGGGGGGAATTGGAATCTGGCCAATCCTTGGTTTTTAATAAAGTGCCACAATATCGAAGCTATTGGGCGGCTACTATATACTGATTACTACTATTTATTCATTCTAGCCAGTTTTATATTACTGGTGGCCATGATTGGGGCCATCGTATTAACTCAAGAAATAGGGGAGGAAATAGGGGACACTGCCAAGAAGCAAGATATCTTCCTTCAAACCAGCCGCGCCCCCGAGGGCGCGTAACTCCACAGGCGCCCCGCCCCTTGCAACCGTCGCCCCGAAGGAGCGAGGGTTCCTTGAGGCCCCCCAGTTCAATTCTGGGGGGCCCCTCCATGCAACTAAGGAAAGAAAACCCCGTCCTATCTATTATAAATGGTTTAATTATTGATTTGCCAAGCCCCTCCAATATTTCTTATATGTGGAACTTTGGTTCTTTATTGGGGGTATGCCTGATCATACAAATAATAACAGGGATTTTTCTGTCAATGCACTATTGCGCAGATGTAAGTTTGGCCTTCGCCTCCGTGGGCCACATTATGCGCGATGTTAATTATGGCTTTTTACTAAGATACTTACATGCCAATGGGGCCTCCATGTTTTTCCTATGCGTCTATCTCCATATAGGTAGGGGATTATATTATGGGAGCTATTCACGAATTGAGGTTTGGAATGTTGGTGTTATAATATATGTATTGATGATGGCCACAGCTTTTATCGGATACGTTTTACCTTGGGGCCAAATGTCTTTCTGGGGCGCCACGGTAATTACTAACTTACTGTCAGCCATTCCTTATATTGGGACAGATATTGTCCAATGGGTTTGGGGAGGATTTAGTGTTTCTAACGCCACACTTAATCGGTTCTTCAGCCTCCATTACTTATTCCCTTTTGTTCTAGCAGCTTTGGCCATGGTCCACTTGATATGTTTACATGTTGAGGGGTCTAATAATCCTATCGGGGTTAAATCTGACATCGATAAAGTCTCCTTCCATGTTTATTATACATCTAAAGATTGGTATGGTATAGTTGCATTGGCGGTGATATTAAGTGCCATTGTGTACATCGCTCCCAATTTGTTAGGGGACCCGGAAAATTTCATCCAGGCCAACCCCTTGGTAACTCCCGTCCATATTCAACCAGAGTGGTACTTTTTATTCGCTTATGCCATATTGCGTTCAATTCCCAATAAGTTAGGGGGGGTTGTGGCCATGTTCTCTAGTTTTTTGATATTATTTTTAATGCCATGGCTCCATAGTAGCCGATTTCGAGGCTTGACCTTCCGGCCCTTGGCGCGACTCGCCTTTTGGTTTTTCGCGGCCGACTTCTTACTTCTTACTTGGATTGGGTCACAACCTGTCGAGGAGCCTTTTATAGTAATTGGGCAACTAGCTTCAATTTTTTATTTCTCTTACTTTTTAGTTATAACTCCCCTTTTGGGTCATTTTGAAAATTGGTTGACAAGCAACCCACGCCCCGAAGGGGCAGCAGTTGCAAGGAGCCCTCGCCTTTTCTCTAGCTAAAGCTAGGCCAGAGGGCCTTCTGGGAGGGCGGAGGCATAAGGATGGGGGGGGCCATCGGCTTATGCCCTGTCTAGGTTTTCAAGTCTAGAAGACACAGTCGCCCCCTCCTTCTGGCCTAGTTTAGGGGGGTGGTGGTGCCCCCCCTTCGGGGGGGGAAGTATAGGTTGAAAACAAAGGGGGGCCTCCTCCTAAAAGGGGGAGTTGCCCTAAGGGCTGTGCATTATAGTTTTGAGAAGCCCCCCCCGGGGCGGAGCCCCCCCCCCGCAACCCCAAAATAGAGAATAAGTAAAAATGAAATCTACCGTTTATCATCCCTATCATTTAGTAGACCCCAGCCCATGGCCTTACATAGGATCTTGCGGAGCTCTTTTTGTTACTATAGGCAGTGTCATATAT
Source organism: Palythoa heliodiscus (assembly GCA_025403565.2). Taxonomy (NCBI): domain Eukaryota; kingdom Metazoa; phylum Cnidaria; class Anthozoa; order Zoantharia; family Sphenopidae; genus Palythoa; species Palythoa heliodiscus. The sequence goes on along the minus strand of JAOBYJ020771559.1, from coordinate 11,492 downwards.
TTTCATTATAGTCAACCCTGGGTCATGTATATGGGATTAATAACAATTGTATTTACCATGGTAGTTTGGTGGAGGGATGTAATCCGAGAGGCCACTTTTCAAGGTCATCACACCCTAATTGTTAAACAGGGGTTAAAGTATGGGATGCTTCTATTTATAGCCTCCGAGGTTCTTTTCTTCTTTTCCTTTTTTTGGGCTTTCTTTCACAGCAGCCTAGCACCCACGATTGAACTCGGTGCCGTCTGGCCGCCCCAGGGCATTGACCCGTTAAATCCTTTTTCGGTGCCCCTATTAAACACTGCGGTGTTACTCAGCTCGGGTGCCACTGTAACCTGGGCGCACCACGCTCTAATTAGCGGCCGAAGGGGAGAGGCCATCCGGGGGCTCACCGCCACCGTGGTTTTAGGGTTAATATTTACCGGGCTACAAGCAATGGAATACTACGAGGCTCCCTTTGCCATTTCAGATTCAGTTTATGGATCTACTTTTTTTGTGGCCACGGGGTTTCATGGTCTCCATGTTATAATAGGGACTACTTTTTTGGCCGTCTGTTTAGCCAGACTAGTATCCCATCAATTTACTCGCCATCACCATTTTGGATTTGAAGCTTCAAGTTGGTATTGGCACTTCGTAGATGTAGTGTGGTTGTTTTTGTATATTTGTATATATTGGTGGGGGTCTTAGGGCTTCGGTTGCCATCAGCTCTTCCCCCTCCGTTGTAAGGAGCCGCCGCCCAAAGGGCGGCGGTTGCCCGTATTATAATGCAATTGAACTTAGTAAGTGCATATTTAAGCCGTTGGGTGTTTTCCACTAATCATAAAGATATCGGCACATTATATCTAATATTTGGTGTTGGGGCCGGTATGATAGGAACAGCTTTCAGTATGTTGATAAGGTTAGAACTTTCTGCTCCCGGAACTATGTTGGGGGACGACCATCTTTATAATGTAATCGTGACTGCGCATGCTTTTGTTATGATCTTTTTCCTGGTGATGCCGGTGATGATAGGGGGGTTTGGGAATTGGTTGGTGCCGCTATATATCGGTGCACCAGATATGGCCTTCCCGCGACTAAATAACATTAGTTTCTGGCTCTTGCCCCCCGCCCTAATTCTATTGTTGGGTTCCGCCTTTGTGGAACAGGGGGCAGGAACAGGTTGGACGGTGTATCCGCCTCTTTCAGCCATTCAAGCTCATTCGGGGGGGGCCGTGGACATGGTTATATTTAGCCTCCACTTGGCCGGGGTCTCTTCCATCTTAGGGGCTATGAATTTTATCACCACTATATTTAATATGAGGGCCCCGGGTATGACAATGGATAGATTGCCACTCTTTGTGTGGTCTATCTTAATCACCGCCTTCTTATTGTTACTGTCTTTGCCCGTATTGGCCGGGGCTATAACCATGCTGTTGACAGATAGGAATTTTAACACTACTTTCTTTGACCCCGCCGGAGGGGGGGACCCGATTCTGTTTCAACATCTCTTTTGGTTTTTTGGCCATCCGGAGGTTTATATTCTAATATTGCCTGGTTTTGGGATGATCTCCCAAATAATTCCCACCTTTGCTGCTAAAAAACAAATTTTTGGATACTTGGGCATGGTCTATGCAATGTTATCTATTGGGGTATTGGGCTTTATTGTGTGGGCTTGGAGATGGGCGGCCGGCAGGGCAACCTGCCGTGCTATTACCCGACTGTATGCGGGAACACCCCTACCCCAGTAACTACTAGCGCCGCCGTTGACCTCCTAGCTGGAGCTAGGGAGAGCGGAGGCGCAGTAAAAAAGTTAGTGGGGGGTCAACCCGCAGACAACCGGGCCCTACCCACCCTTTACGGGGGGGGGGGCCCGGGGGTCACAGAGACTACACGTCGGGCCCCTAGTGATTTAAGACTCTTTTTAAGACTTCCTAAAGGGGACAGTCGACAACTTGCGACCGTGGGTTCCGCCCCTTGGGGAGACCTTGGTGCAGGCCCCTCGGAGGCGCCACCGTGCCCGCCCAAAGGGCGGCGGTTCCCCCTAGATAAGGCCAGAGGGCGATGCCTTCTGAGAATGGAACCGGCATGGTGGGCCGTTGGCCTCTTTGAGGCCGGGGGGACTCTAGCGTTAGTAGGCGAGGAGGTCCGAGCTAGCTTGGGCAGCCCCGCTGGGTGCCCCCGGACCCTTCATCGGTTTAAGGGGGCCGTAGGTATGGGGACCCTCGTGGGAGGGGGGCCCCGAGATTGCAATTGGGTGTTGTCCCCCAAGGGGGATGATGTTAACAAGATATTGAAGTTTATTAATTTAATTAATGGAAGGCTAATAACTTTAAAATCTAACCTCCAATTGATGGAAGTTATTAAATTTGTTAATCATAAATATGGCACCCACATTGTGTATCTGGGCCCAGACGCCATGGCTCCCAACCTATCTTCCCCGATAGGGAACAGTTGATTGACGGGGTTTGTGGAGGGGGCCGGAGGCTTTCACGTGGCCCTCGGGGCCTCGCCTCCCCCCAGGAGCCGATTGACCGCCGCGGGGAGTATTGTCGTTACACAAAAGGAGAGGTATGTTTTAGATTTAATAAACAAATTGCTGCCGGGGCGAGTGTCTTTGTCGAACAATCCCCGGGGGCAGTATCAATATTTAGCTTTCATTGGCACCAGGTGAAGCAAATATTTAGCCAGGTATCCCCTAAAGGGGGAAAAACATATTCAATATTTGTGTTGATTAAAGTGCAACCGTCGCCCCGAAGGAGCGAGGGTAGAGTCTGCACTCTTCAAGGCTAACCTCGAGTCAAGTGACCGTAGGTTACGCTAATGGAATCACTAGAGGTGAAGATATAGTCCGATCCTCCCCCGTAAGGGGGGGGGAGAGTAGTATAGCGCGCTCGCCACCCATGCGGGGGGCGTTGCCCCCGGCCCAACCTTGCCTTAAGGCCGGGGGCCAGAGTGGCTATAAAATATTGCACCACATGTTTACAGTAGGGATGGACATAGATACCAGAGCCTATTTCACTGCCGCCACCTTAATAATCGCCGTTCCAACCGGGATTAAGGTATTCAGCTGGTTGGCCACTATTTATGGTGGCGCCCTCAGATTGGACACCCCCATGCTATGGGCGATAGGGTTTGTTTTCTTATTTACTGTAGGGGGGTTGACCGGGGTAATCTTGGCCAATAGTTCTTTAGACGTGGTTCTCCACGATACATACTATGTGGTTGCTCATTTCCACTATGTATTATCCATGGGGGCCATTTTTGCGATTTTTGGCGGGTTTTATTATTGGTTTGGGAAAATCACAGGCTATTGCTACAATGAACTCTATGGGAAAATTCACTTCTGGTTAATGTTTATCGGGGTGAATTTAACCTTTTTCCCCCAACACTTCTTGGGCCTAGCGGGCCTACCTAGGCGTTACTCCGACTTTGCAGATGGTTTTGCTGGTTGGAACCTTGTGTGCTCCCTGGGGTCAACCATATCCATTGTTGGGGTACTGTGGTTTGTGTTTATAGTTTATGATGCCTATGCCAGGGAGGTGAAATTTATTGGTTGGATTGAGAACAGCGGGGCTAGTTGGGCTTCCCTAGAGTGGGTGCAGCCTTCTCCCCCTCAACCCCACACCTATAATGAGCTACCCTTCGTCTATGGGCCCACCCCCGCAAGGGGGGCGGGGCCGCAATAGGCACCCTCTACCACCCCTGCCCTCTAGGGGGCGGGGGTCTGCGGGCCCCCAACCCGCCCTTCTAACCCTAGGGTTAGAAGGGCGGCGGCAGGGTGCCCATTGCAATCGCCGCCAAAAGGCGGCGATTGCTTGACTCGCCAATGTACTATAAATATATAATAGTGGCAATTTTACTGTTATTATTGGGGGTGTTGGGCATTGTCCTCAACCGAGGTCACCTTATAATAATGTTGATGTCCATAGAACTGATATTATTAGCCGCCTCTTTCTTATTTTTAATAAACTCTGTCGTAATAGATATTTTGATTGAACAAATCTTTACAATTATGATTTTGACGGTTGCGGCGGCGGAGTCCGCTATTGGCTTGGCCATATTGGTGGCCTATTACCGAATAAAAGGGACTATTGCTGTCAAATCCCTAAATTGACTTAGGGGCTAATCCCACCCTCCTAAACGTTAATGGGTGGGCCGAAGGAGAAGAAAGATGCCACAATTAGATGTAGCCACTTATTTAACTCAATATAGATGGACCCTGATAACTCTGTTTTTATTATTCTCCCTATTGGTGACTTCCATTTTACCTACTATTAAAACAAATTGGCTCATAAGGAGATCTGTAATGGGTGGTTGGGCGACCCAAGGGCCCTCTGGGGGCTCGGGGTTGAAGAAAGAGGTTGCTGCAATCTGGAAAGATTTAGATTAATCCGCCCCGAAAGCCTTTCACCGAAGAAAGCCCTGCACCAAAGAAATCCCGCGGTCCCTTGCATGCCGCTCTTCGGGCGGCGGTGGCTGATGGCACCTACGGTGCCTTGCAACCGTAGGGTCCCCCTAGACTAGGCCTGCCATCAGCCGATAGGGCGGATGGGGGGAGCGGACCCTACCCTCGCCCCTTCGGGGCGACGGTTCCTTGAATAGGAAATGTGTGCTGCTTATTTTGATCAATTTAAAATAGTGAGTTTAGTCGCCCTTACTAATTCATCCATGATGATGATATTAGCAGTGGTTGTTAGCCTATTGTTGTTTAGGGGAACTAAATTAATTCCCAATAGATGGCAGTCGATTATGGAATCAATTTATAGTCATTTCCATGGTGTAGTTAAAGACAATCTAGGGGCGGAAGGGTTGAAATATTTTCCCTTTGTTCTATCCCTTTTTACCTTCATTGTGTTTTTGAATGTATTCGGCTTATTCCCCTACGTGTTTACCCCTACAGTTCATATAGTAGTCACATTGGGTTTATCATTTTCTATTGTGATAGGTGTGACTTTGGGGGGGCTCTGGAAATTCAAATGGAATTTCCTCAGCATATTAGTGCCAGATGGGGCCCCCTTGGGGTTAGCCCCCCTATTAGTAATAATAGAAACTCTAAGTTACGTTTCTAGAGCTATCTCTTTGGGGGTTCGTTTGGCGGCTAATCTCTCGGCCGGCCATTTGTTGTTTGCCATTTTAGCCGGATTCGGGTTTAATATGTTAATTGCTGGGACCTTCCTTAGTTTGTTCCCCTTGTTAATCATGGTCTTTATAACCTTATTGGAGATGGCAGTGGCCGTGATTCAGGCCTATGTGTTTTGTTTATTAACCGTAATCTATTTGGGGGACACGATTGCCCTGCATTAGTCCTTGGCCCCCCTCAGGGGGGGCCCATCCCTCCCTTCCCCTCCACCACGGGGGTCCGGGGGGGGCGGGCGATTATAGGGGGGCCACGATCCGGTTCCAAGTAAAATGGTTGAGGGAGGGCTTTTACAATTCGATAGAAACCTTCGCGAAAGTTCCCACCCCCCTCCTAAACTAAACCAGAAGCCTATGCCTTCTGAAAACAAGTGAAGGTTCGAGTCTTCGAAGAAGGTCTTGCAATCCTTTGGTTTTGGGGAAGATAGAAGACAAGTGGACCTTCTAATACATGCTAGTGTGCGCTCCCCCCTATGGGAGGGGCCTGCCCGCGCACAGGTGAGGAAACCCGGCTACCCCACCCCCAGGCCTTGCCGGGGGCTGGGCCGGAGACGTATTAGGTATGAGGGCGGTATTAAAGACCCACCCTGCCGAAGATGCGTGACAATCAACCCTGAGTCACACTTTCACTGAAACAAGGGGAAGGCTCATTAAGTCCGTCAGGGACGAGGCAGCAGTAGAGAATATTGTGCAATGTACGGCAGTATGACACAGAGAGCACACGCCCTCTTGGCCTGTCCAACTAAGTGCCAGCAGACGCGGTTAGACTTAGGGGCCAAGCCTTTATGAGCAAAGGGGCGTAAAGGGTGTGTAGGCCGACTGCCCCACCCCCCCCAAGGTGGTAAATGGAATTTTTCTGTAGCGGTAGAATGTACGGATAGAAAATAGAACCCCAAAAGCTGAAGCAATTTACCGCGGGGCGGGAGGGGGGGGCCCCCTGGGGCGCCCTCCCGGGCTACGGGCTGAAACACGAGGGTGTGGGGAACAAACAGGATTAGAGACCCTGGTAGTCCACACTGTAAACGATGGAGAAAATGCGAATGCAGCCCCGAAAGGCAGCAATCTCCCGCCTGAGTAGTACGATCGCAAGGTTAAAATTCAAAAAATTTGGCTGTTCACCGTTTCGATTAGAGGAGCGTGTAGTTTAATTCGATAAACCGCGAGATACCTTACCCAAACTTGAATCCTTGAGGATTCCAAAGAATCCTTATGGACCGGTATTGCATGGCCGTCGTCAGTTCGTGTATGAAACCTTAAACGGACCCAACCCGAGGATTGGCCGCGGATGAAGTCAGGTCTTATGGTCCCAATGTTTGGGGATAATATGCGCTACATTTTCTTATACAATGGGAAACCTGGGAGGTGAAACCCAAAAGTGAGAGTTCGGTAGGCTATTGGAAGATGGCCGAAAGTTGAATTTAATAGTAATCGGAAAGTATAGCGTTCCGGTGAAATGGTCTAGGTGTTAGCACAAATCGCCCGTCACCTTAACTTAGGATGATGGTTCGGACGCCGCCGCGCCCCCCCGGGCCCCGGCGGTTACGGGCCCCTACGAAGTTAAGCAAGTCGTAACATAGTGAGGGGAGGGGAACCTCCCCTTGGGGCCACCCCCAGCCCCCGCCCCCCTCCCTTCAACCATTGAACCCTGGGGTTTGATCCTATTGAGGAGGGTGCCATCAGCCTATGGAATCATGGGCTGATGGCAGGGCTGATAGGGGACCCTCGCCCTTTCGGGGCGATGGTTGCATGTACATGAGTGAGCCTTTATTTCTAAGTACAATCACATTGGGCTTAATAATTTATAGTGTCAAGGGTTTGACCCTAAAAATCTCAATTCTAACGTTATTAATTACAAGCTGATGGAGTTTTTCTGAGGGGGCCGGCCTTTTCTTCCCCATTGAGCTTTTACAGGGTTTACTTGGCGGGATTCCTTTGGGGGGATACAATGGATTATTAACCATAAACAGTTGGACAAAGGGCACTGAATTACTTGTTCTTGTCGGCGCCACCGCAGTTTTAATGATGCTCGACCCCCCTCTCCAAAAGGAGATGGCTACTACAGGGGCTGGGGGGCACACCCCGCCCGCAGAGGCCAATCCCCCAATTTTAATCCTAATGGTGGCATTAGGAGGCGTCCTCTTGGTGTCATCTAGTAACTGGCTTTCTGTCTATTTAGCCATTGAGCTGCCTACCCTCTCCATATTTATATTAGCCGCCCAAAAGAGGGGATCCGGCCATAGCGCTGAATCAGGCTTAAAATACTTTGTGCTGGGGGCACTTTCCTCGGGGCTGTTCTTGTTTGGATGTGCCATGATGTGCGGATTGACGGGGGGAACCAGCGTGCCCTGTACCGATCTGGTACTCGGTCAGACCCCCGGGGGTGCCATGCCCCCGATGGGAGGCCTACTGATCACAATAGCGCTGTTGTTTAAGCTGTCGGCTGCCCCATTCCATATGTGAGCCCCCGACGTATATGACGGTGCGCCGACCACGACCACCGCTTTGTTAGCGATTGTGCCGAAGGTGGCCATATTTTCTATTTTAGTTTCAATTGGCCCGGCAGTTAACATACTATTGATTGGTGCTATATTTTCAATGGTCGTGGGCGCCATTGGGGCTTTAAACCAAACAAAAATCAAACGCCTACTAGCCTATAGTGGGATAGGACATATGGGATTTATACTTTGGGGGATGGAGATTGGGTCTTTTGAAAGTATTCAAGCCAGCCTGGTATATATGATTTTATACGTGACAATGTCTATTAGCATTTTTGCTATAATATTGGCCCTGGGGGTGGTTAGGAATTTAATAGTGGAGTTTAGTGGTCTCTCTAGGAGAGAACCTGCTTTGGCTATAACATTGGCCCTAACTCTTCTTTCGATTGCGGGTATCCCCCCCTTAGTTGGATTCTTAAGTAAATGGTTGGTGTTGTTGCCGGGGGTGGTTAATCAATATTATTTAGTCTCGGTTTTAGCCGTGGTCTGCTCGGTCATAGCTGGCGTTTATTATGTTAGAATAGTAAAGATTATCTACTTTCAAGCTGATTCTTCCCTTTTAATTGGCATAAAAACACTTAGGAGGGAGAATAGAATAAATTTAAGAAAGGCTTTGCTAATTGGTGCCAGTTTATATGTGATTGGGTTCACAATTGTCTCCCCCAATTTACTATTACAGCTGGCCCATTGGGCCACAGTGGGGCTGTTCTAGATCATCGACTATCAATAATCTAAATATTATCATTGATAGTCGATGATCCTGATAATCAAGATTATCGAGCCGAAGGGGCGCTACCCCCGCCCGAATGGGCGGCGGTGTGGGGCCCCCTGCCGGGGAACCGGCGTCCTTCTGGCCTAGCTTCGGCTAGGGGGGCGGGTGCCCGCCGTAGGGTGGACTAACGGCAAGTCACCGGGCTCATGACCCGGATATGCAGGTTCAACTCCTGCCCCTACAACATTCCCCCCGCAAGGGGGAGACGTTGGAATGCAACGTCGGTTTGAGTAAAAAGAGTGACGAATGGAGAACTAGGGTGCACTAAAGAGGACGGAGCCCCCCGAAATGGCGGAGGAGAGACTTTGAAGCCCTAATGTCCTGCGCGGCAACGCAGCGGGGGGGCCAGGGGAGCGAAACATCCCAGTACCGGGCCCCCCACCCCCCCCCTCCCACTCTATAGTGGGAGGGGGGGGGGCACAGTAAAAATCAAACGAGATTCCGTAAGTAGCGGCGAGCGAAAGCGGACGAGCCCTTTCCTGTAGGCCCCCCGGCCTTGGCCGGGGGGCGGGCGAGTAGTGATGGGAAGATGGGTGTCCACACATCCAAGGCTTAACAATTAGTGTCACACCGAAAGAGAGGAGTACTGTAAAGGAAAGTTGAAAGAGACTTGAAAAGACCTTGAAATGAGTCACTTAAAGCAGTTGTAACACAACGTACCTTTTGCATAATGGGTCCACGAGATAAAATTTGGCAAACTTAAAGTGCAATCTCGCAGCCACCCCGCTGCGTTATCGCGCGGGGATGGCTGGGGGGATTGTTCTTGGCCCCCTAAGGTGTAGTGAAAGCAAGGGGGGGGGGATCCCCCCACCCCTCAGTCAAATTTCCCGAAACCAAGTGATCTAGCCATGGGCAGTTTTTAGGAACGAACCGGTGGTTGTTGCAAAAATCTCGGATGACCTGTGGTTAGGGGCGAAACGCCAATCGAACTTGGAGATAGCTGGTTTTCTGCGAAAACTATTGAAGTAGTGCGTCCACAGTAATGAGTCGAATAATGTTATTATTCGATGAGAATGGCTTGGAATGTGGTAAAGCCCGACCCCCCGAAGCCGGGGGATTAACTATGAAGAAAAAAAGCCAGAGTAGGACAGACAGACTGTGGGCGATAAGGTCGACGGTCAAAAGGGGAGAAGCCCTAACCAGAAGTTAAAGTCATTAATAAAACATTTAGTGTAAAAGAGATATTGGGTTTAGACAATGAAGAAGTAGGCTTGGAGCCAGCCACCTTTGAGAGATGACGTAGCAGTTCACTCAAGAAATTCTTTTATCTCTAAAATTATGGTGGCTAAAGTTGAACTGAAACTCTGGGGGCGAAATAACAAGGTGGGGTTCCCCTAGATTCCGCCTTATGGGAACGAACCCTCCATTATATTTGCCCGGTAGCAGAACGTACTGTTAATTGTTCAGTGAAAGCCCGCACGGCATCAGAAGTGATAATGTGGACATGAGTAAAAAATCATAGGATCACTCCCCCCCTGGTTTCCCATATTAATTATGGGGTTAAACAGCCCCTAAAATCGCAGCCCCAAAGGTTGCGTTGATGGGGGGCCATGAGTAATAGACGCACAAAGTGCCAGGAAAGAATTATTCAAGCCGGGGAACCGGCGCCCTTCCCAGAAGGTATCCTTCTGGCAAGGGTACTGTACTAAACTAACTAAAGTGGGGGATAGTGAGGGGATAAATTTTCTTAAGGAACTCGGCAAAATCCCAATGGCCCACCAGGGCATATTGGAACACGGGCCTCGACTGTTTACCAAAAACATAGCCCTCGGCCAATATGAAAATAGATGTATAGAGGGTGATGCCTGCCCAATGGTTGTATCTAAAAGCAGTTGATAAAAGTCGACCTCGTAAGGACAATTGAATGGCCGCGGTAACACTGACCGTGATAATGTAGCGTAATCAATAGCCAATTAATTGTTGGCCAGTATGAATGGCGCCACGAAGGCCCCACTGTCTTAAGGAAATTCCCAGTGAAATTGAATTCGTAGTGAAGATGCTACGTCCAATTTGTTAGACGAAAAGACCCCGTTGAGCTTTACTGGGGCACTTACACGGCCCTCGGCCTTCCCGTGCCCGGGAACCGGCCGAATTTAAATGGGTGGTTTAGACTATGTGGCAGCCCCCCGCCGGGGCAGATGAAACCCCACTCCCCCATGTCAAAGGGGCTAACCCCCCCCTTGGGGGGGACAGTGTAAGTAGGACAGTTTGGTTGGGGCGACCGCCTTTTAAAGAGTAACGAAGGTGCGCTTAAGGTGCGCAATTAATGACTGAAGCCTGACTGCGAGGGGGATACCCCGAGCAGACACCCCCCAAGCCCGCCCGAGGGCGGCGGTGGGGTGGGCCATAGTGACCCGTTAATTTAGAGTGGAATAGTTAACGATCAACGAATAAAAGTTACCACGGGGATAACAGCGTAATATCGTTAGAGAGTTCACATCGACGACGATGTTTGCGACCTCGATGTTGAATTGCGGCATCCTGGGGTGCAGCCGCTCCCAAGGGTTGGTCTGTTCGTCCATTAAAGCCGTACATGATTTGAGTTAAAAGCGTGGTAACACAGCTTGGTTTCTATCTACAAATTGAAGAAACATCGATATAACTATCTTCTAGTACGAAAGGACCGAAGGATTAGTGATCCTCTTATTTTTTATAAGTTACGATCAACCCATTGACCATCGAACCCTAGGGTTCGATAGGTCTCTCAGCTAATCACTGACCGCTTCTAAAGTGGGAAAGTCATATCGAAATGTTTGGGCCCATTATAGGGGGGCTAAACCCCATCATCACGAGCCCGCTATAGCGGCCTCCTAAGGAGGGGATGGTAGCCAGCCCTCGGGCTGGGATAAATCATTCTGGGAAACTATTGGGGTAGCTGTCCCGATAGAGCCGTAGGGTCCGAATGGATCCCACCGGTCGTCCCAGTAGAAGCAGCAACGCGGCTTCTCATCCTTTTAAAGAGCCGCCTTTATTATAGGCTCTCTAAGTAGAGAGCGAACGGCGGTGGCAATCTTTCGATCATAAATTAAGGAACCGTCGCCCCGAAGGGGCAAGGGAAAGATTCCCATCTTTTGATTATAACCAAGGCTCTCTTTAAAGAGCAGCCTGTGGCT
>JAOBYJ020771451.1:0-12704 GCA_025403565.2 Palythoa heliodiscus | reverse complement strand
AAATTCCAGTTTATTGTTATTTGGCAACCAAGAAAAATAATGAGCTTATTCAAAATCAAAGACAAAAACAATCATCAGGTCTCAAGTAATTTATCACGGCTTATGTTCATGTGGCGAAGAATATGTTGGAAAAACGATGAGGAGTTTGGAGGTGCGAATTGCCGAACATAGTGACCACAAATAAAAATCAGAGCCAGCACGTCACTTACAAAAGAACCCAGACCACGAATTTGACTGGAAGGTTCTATCAAGGCACGCAATACCATCAAGCGAAGAATCCTCGAGGGACTTTTTAATCAGAGACTAAGCCCCTCCTTAAATAAACAACTAAAATGTTTTATTGCGCAACTTTTCCCTAGGGGAATAACGTAAACTGTATAAAAAACGCTAGCTTCCCTTTTCTATTTTATCTGAAGATGACTTAATAGTCGAAAACGTTTATTTTATCAATCATTTTTAATATCTTTTAAGCCTTTTATTATATATGTATCAACACATTTTTAAGCGAAATTATTATGTCACAGATCTTTTGGGAAATAACATTTTTTGTCTCAGATGCAGAAATGAAAATAACACGATTTCCAGAATGTTCACCTTAATCAAATCATCAGTCCTATTTTTAGAGAGGAGTGTATTGGGAAAACATTGAGGCCATCGAATAAGGTCTATTAATGAAAACAGTACCTAAGAAATAAAACATGTTTTCCGTACCTTCATAGCCTGGTGAAAACTGAGGCAAACGTTTGGGAGAATTCGAGAGCAGATCAGTGAAAACCCGAGACGCAGACAAGGGTTTTCACCTGCTCGAGAATTCTCACAAACTTTGCCGAGGTTTTCACAAGGCAATGGACGCACGGAAAACATGTTTTATATCTTTTATAAAATTATTATTTTCCGACTAAAGAAAGAGAAAGACGCGATATACGAAGCGCGTATGGTTTATTTCTTTTATGAGACTGCAAACTCTCACAAATTGGCAACAGCAAAACGTCATTTTTGTGCTTCATAGCGCTATGAAAGCACACTTGTCGACCAATCAGAACGCATGTAGTATCTGAACTATTTTATAATCGTATTTGATGAAAGTAATAATACAACTCGTGGTTTGCACTCGTAGTATTACTCTCACTTTCATGAAATACTCGTGGTATCTTCATCTATTTTTCTCGAACGGGTGGTGTTTCCTATACATATTTCATCACAATTCATTTATGCTTGAGTGTAAAGTTGACGGGTAAATAAAAATAAATTATATGATAAAATTATGTCCATTGTTTTTTGCATTCCAGTCAGTAGAGTTTACGAACACTAACTAACTGAGGAGAAATTTGTATTATAAGTTAATTTTACTGTTTAATAGGTCATTTATACTGGGTTTTATAGAGGCGTGGATGTGTCTAAAATACTGCCCATTGATTAGTTACATTAAAAATATAAAATACTGGTAAGGGAAAGAGTTATAAAATATTAAAATATGAATAACTACATAATGTTATAGTTGTCAATTTAGAAAGTGAACGACTGCAGTTCGCATTCCTGACGTACTCTTAATTTGTTCCAGACGCTGAGACCCAACAAAAAAACGCACGGGAATACTAGCGTTTATAATGGACGGTTTGATGGTCCGATGGTGGTGGATGGGGTGTTGAAAATTATTACACACAAAATTGTTTTTTGGCGGGGGATCGAGGGGGAGTTGCAACTAAACATTTGTTTTGGAAGGGGTATATATTCACCATATATGAAACTCATTATTTAGCATCCCCTCCCGATAATGACGGCTCAGTTCCTTAAAGGCCGCTCATTTATCTACGTCAATTACAACAGAATATGTTTTTAAAGAGTATTTTAAAAAGCAATTGACTGACATTTTGGCGTCTTTCGACTACCTTAGTCCGCAATTTCGTTTAGGTGGCAATATCTATTATCTCAGCGGTAAATAATGTCTACGACATATCCACTCTTTCTTAACCAACTAAATTGCTAGTATAGCTGAACTTATATATAATAACAGCGCTTGGTTCCAGCCTTTTTATTGGCTGATGTTCTGCTTTCTAAATCTGGAAAGAAATCGAGACGTCACACAATTTGAAAACAGTTAGTTTTATTGGTTTGTTCAGTTACGTTTCTCTAAAAGCAATGAAACATCGTCTCTTGTTTTTCTTGAAATATATCAGAACACCTCTTTTTGTCTCAACACTCTTCTCGTGTACGTTTTCCCTTATGTTATGAACAACGTTTTCTAGTATTAACTTGAAACCGATGATACACAACAGTAAGTTTTATATTTTTGCTCTTTATATCTTGGAGACGACACAGACTATTTTATACTTGAAGATGTAAAAAGTTTCAGTACTTATACTTTATTTTTGTTTGAAAATAATATTTTTCATCATCCAACAACATTGGTAAATACGAAACATAACGACCTGCTCTCGAACCTCCTAAGCCGAGGGTCCGCAGTACCCAGGTTAGAAAATTAAAAACTTCCTCACTTTTTTATATATATAAACGGAGTTTTAACCAGATGAATATGAAAAAGCTGTAAATCTCGTTTAGCTACCATTTACAGGAAGATTGATATCCCCCGATCACGTCAGAAAGAAATGAGCGAGACGGAGTTGGCCATGTCTTCTAGATTCACTCTGTCATACAAATCGAAGACTTACACATTTTTCTTGCCTACTAGCAAATTGAAGTAGCACTTGAGACTAAACTGGAATGACTCAGATAATTTAAAGCTTTTAACTTTTTATTTTTGGCTCAGTAAACTCGTTCCACTTTGTTTTCTTTATTTTAATAAGCTGCCTGTTTACAAAACACAAGAGATAAATCTACAGGTACTTGCTAAATTATTTATACTAGATTCTAGAAACAGTCACAAGCATGCCAACCTGTTTTCTACAATTTGTATAGGACAAATTAACAACGCAATGCAAAACATGTTGAGAGGAAATTTTTTACCTTGCACCTAATTGAGAACCAAAAGCAACTCAACCAAAATGGATGAGCTGGAGGCAGCCGCGCGAAAGGAACGTGAATCGACACAGCTCAAATTATCAGCTTTTGTTGTCGGAGTTATAAGTTTGAGTTGGGTTATAGGTGCGCTGGGCTTTTCTTTTACGTGGTGTGTATTAATTATTCCTATAGTGTTTACCGTCTACTATCGCAAAAACTGTAGAATTCTCGAGCACAAAGTTCGTGAAGCAGAAATAAAAGTTCACAGAAAGAAGGCACTTCGAGATGAAGAAACTGCGGAATGGTTAAACTTTTTCATTAACCGATGGTAAGTTTGTTCAACTGACTACTCACTTTACTTTCGTTTGTATACAAATAGTAAACTTTTGAAGTGAAGCCATTTCTAAAACATATCTCGGTTAAAGAGTTGTAAACCGTTTAGTTTATTATGCTACTTCGGATTTGATTTTCCGGCTCCAGTAGATAGTGTAGCAGAAAGTACTTGAAAGAAATTTTGTGGCCATTCGTTAAAATGTTTACAAATTAAGATTTAATTTCCACAAAAAATAGCATTGGTATCTTTTACCAAACAGTATTTGCCTCATCGTTCCAACCTTTATACCGTTTTGAGAACCAAGTTGGGGACCGGTCGGACAGAGAGGCTACTCTTTGCAGACAGCCAGTGATATTTAAGATTTTTCAACGTGAAACCTTCTCAGGATCTTTCGCGTCATAAGGATAGCAGCATTCTAAAAATTGATACAATCCAACTATTTTTTATTTCAAGATAAAGTGAAGGAGTAAATTATCTTTGCAGACTGTAAATTACTATTGTAAGTACGCTTTTATTGTAGACGTGCTTGCTATCAAGTTTCCTGAAGTGCGTTTAGGATTTCACCACTCCATCTTGTTGAGAAATTGTCAACCTAGTATGAAAATGTTTTGCCATTGTGTTTTCATTAATCTTTCATGCCAAGCGTCCATATTTTTCCCATTGTTTTGAAAATAATCATGTCAGAATAAGACCTCATAGATCAGTTTGAGGTATTTCTTTGGAGGTCATATTGGCCTTTTGTTGGCGCCTTCATAACATATGCTAACTTCAAGATTATTATGGACTTTAAAAATATTAACACCATAGACCAACTTCGAAATATTAAAATCATTGATTCTAACTTAAATCCGAGGCTTAGGGGAATAAAACAAAAGAAATGAGTTATTCCATCCTCAATGTGCAGTGGGATTTCTTTTGTTTTATTCCACTAAGCCTTGGACTCAAGTCAGAATTTTAATATATCGAAATTGGTCTATTAGACATTACTTAATAAACTACTTTCAATGACTGAAACGAAACCTTACAATCATGTCGTATTATATCAAGAAACAACAATCTTTTATACTGGGGATTCAATTTACTTTACTCAAAGCAAAGTAAATTTATCTGTCTGCCTATTAAATGCCATGCATATATTGTATTTTATGCATGGCAAAATCAATAATAAAAATAAATAATAAATAAATAAATGAAGTCATAACAAGAGCCTCCTTTGCCTAATATATAGACTTTTGTCCACGCAAGTCATTGACTCAAATTGATTACAGAATATAACATTGGGTTGGGCAGGTTTATCAGTCAGTCAGTTTATGAAACATTACTCAGTGCGATGGGGCCGGAATACGAACGGCTAGGAAAGCGAAACGGAGACGGTGCCGCCTGAGCGTCGTTGCTTCGCGACGGCTCTACCATTGAAGATAGGGAATCCAGAACTAGAAGTGTTATATATTTCATATTTTCACAACGGTTTCGGAGGCTCTGGTGATTGCTGCAGTTTTTTTCCGGGGGTTCGTTCCGTTCCAATGTTCCTGGGTTTAGCACATAATTCATAAGCATTAGAAACCATGAATCAAAAAATGATATCTATGTATAGTAACGTTGTTCTTAAAAGTATTGCCAGCAACTGGACGACAGGTCTTGTTAGATAAACTATCAATGAAAACTAAGGTATCTTATAGATTTTGTTACAATTAAATAAAATGTTGCACTCAGGTGGAACTTCAGCGAAGCGTCCTTATGCCACCTGATTCGGGCAAGCCTCAACCCGGTGCTGGATTTCAGCAGGCCAGCGTTCATAGGTGAGTTGTGAGTGCGCACGTAATACGTTTTTAAAAATCCTTTTGCCGTGATTCCAACTCTATGGTTCTGGCACAAAACCCTATTGGGTGGTATAAACTGAGGAAACGTTATAGGTTAACGAACTTGATGTAAATAGGAAATAAAGCACCTTTTGCTGTATGCGGTTTCTCATGCAGTGTTTCACTCCAAAGCGTTTATAAATAACTAGTGCTTTAACCTTCTAAAAATTTTAATTCTATCACATTAAAAAAATCTCCGCTTTAAATCCGGCTTTAGATATATTTTTCTACTATCTTATTTTTTATAATTTTATTCTTTTGCCAAAAAATGAGTTGGAAAATATGTTAGAATCTTGCATTAATATTACATTTTTGCCCGTATAGAATCAATGGAATTGGTAGAGTTTTCATTCGGCAAGAGGACTCCATTCGTCAAATATATTAAGGTTTTTGAAAACGTAAGCGATGAAGGAGATACACCAAATACGGCGGCAACCGAAGAGAATGTTTTTGAGCCTCCCTCAGACATAACAGAACGACAGAAACACGTGCTTGTGTTGAACATGGACCTCTGCATGCAAGCCCCAGACACTAGTATCGTGATCCGTGTACGCCTTGGCGGGAAAATGTAAGTAACCTAGTATATTATAGACGACTATTTAATGATATAATGCACTTTCATATGCTAACAAAGTTACGTGATTGGTGATTCTGTTCTGAGGAAAGGCTAACGCTCGAAATGTTAGCTCTTCTACATAGTCCCCTGTTCCTCTATGGAAGGACAAATGCCCCAAAAGTTAACTCCTACTTAACCTATACAGGGACCGCATAGCAGGAAGGGAGGATGGGTGAGGGGGATAGGGGGGACCATGGTCCCCCCAATAATTTTTCCAAAATTATTTTTTTTAAAGAAAATTTATAAAATTACACTTGACAGCACATGTACCAGATTCTTTTTTGAAAACTTTTCCAAAAAGTTAAAAATGCCTTTGGGAAGAAGCAACGAATCAGAAATAGGAACAAAACTAGTGAAAACGAAGTGCCAGGGTTGCTTAACTGAACGTATTTTTATACAATTTCAAATAGAATCATTTAAAATGTAGAAAATTCTTGCCAATGTTAGAAAAAGTTTCTACAACATTCAAAGATCTAAGCAATAGTGTAACTTGATTTAATTCAGGATGGGAGCTGATGTGGATGTAGTTATTGAAGATGTTTCTTTATCCGGACGAGCTCAAATTGTCATGGAGATGGACCACTTGGTACCATTCCCTCATCTGAAGAGTGTGGCCGTAACGTTTCTGGAAAGGTAAGTTGAATGTTTTCGTTCCCTCAAAATGAAGAGTGGGAGCAGTGGCTATAAAGTTTCTGGAAAGGTAAGCTGAATGGTTTCGTTTCCTCAAACATGAAGAGTCTGACCAGTGGCCGTAACGTTTCTGGAAAGGTAAGTTGAATGGTTTCTTTTCTTTAAACATGGAACCGTCTCGTCACCATCGGTTTTTGAAAGAGTCGCATGAAAGAATTTGAAGTAATTCTTTTCGAAAGATGAATTGAATAGAACCGATCGCGAGCGCATCATGTTCTTTCTTGGGTAGTAGACAGATAGTCTACAACAATTCTGGAATTGGTAAAGCAAAACACTGAAGCCGAATACAATAAATGCCACCATTGTATAGCTGATTAAAACCATGCAACAAAAATGATGCTTCGGGTTTTGGGGTCTATTCCTAAACGTCGCGCATATACAGAGTATCGCAGGTACAGATCGTTTCATTGATGATGTAATTCAAATCATAAGATACGCTTAACGTTATAACAGAATAACAGAAATAAAAAGGGCAAAAAGGTTAACAATAGGATCTTCAGAAGAGATAATGAAAATGTTCCCGGCACGTGCCTAAATTGATTTTCAAAACATCCTTCACATGTCGCGCTTTATACCAAGATAACTCCAGAGGTAAACGTCGCATTTAGGAAAACATAGACGAATTTTGAAACCAAATAGCCAAACATAATGATCCTTCCGCGGGGATCTTTTGCATAACTATGAAACAGTTCAGCACAATAATACCCGTCATATAAGTACATTTGGTGAGGTTTTTTAAAACTATCTGGATATATTTACTTTAAACAAAAAGTTGGTAAACCCTTCTTAACAAGCAAAGTGACGTTATTAAGAGAGTAACTACTTAAATATTTATCAGAGACATTTTTAACATCTCCGCAGAAGATGGCCTAGTATCAAAAACGTTCGGATTTTAAATATTTTAGTGTTGTCTGTTTTATTTCTTTCTCAATGGTTTTGCTACTTAAATAATGAAAGGTGATTGTTATTACATTCGACAGACCGGAGGTTGGCTTTGATGTGCGCATGGCCAAAGCGGTGCAAGTGATGGACATTCCAATGCTGAAGGATTTCATTAACGCCCTGGTGATGGACAGCCTTGCATACGGTAAAACACTTTTTCATTATTGCCATTTCACAGTGCAAGTTTTATGAGGTGACATTATGACTCGTGCTACTTCCCTGAGTCATATATAGAAGTATTTACCATGTACTGAGTAGTTTAATGCCACTGATTAGCCACCAATAAGTACAGTTTACCACAATCAACAAATTATTCTCCTTATAATCTGAGTGGTCAGTCAAAACTACTTTGGTTTGCATCTTCATCTCAAACTCAAAGAACTTATTAAACTTTTAGCTAAATACATTGCATGAACAAGAAGAAATTTGCTTTAGCGAGATGTAATAAGTAATGATTAAAATAACGTTTGAAAATGGTGATAATAGGAAGCCCTTTGTAGCTTGAAGTCACGTGGTAAAAACTGGTACAAAACCTGCTAAACTCCCAAAAAAAATACACCAATGGTACTTTAGACATTACTCTCCAATAGGATGCGAAAAGGGTATAATATCTAATCTATTATCCTAACATTTTATGTTTATCACTTTGTATCTTTATATCAGCTCTTGTGGACCCAGGACGCATTGAAATTCCTCTCCATACTGTCGACACAGACGAATTACTAAGCGCTCCAAGAAAGACTACTTATGGTACAAAACTAATGTGTCTTTTATTTGACAAATACGCTCAGAGGTCAGGAGTCCTAAATTCTTGAATCTGATTGGCTAAACACACTTTCTTATCAAGCCCCTTCACATCCAGAGAGAGTTTGCCGATTTCGTGTGTTGCTTTCTTTTTATGTGTGTGTGTTGCTTTCTTGACTTCAAGGGTTTCTGAATTTGGTTTAGAAATGAAACGCTTTAGTTTCTTTTGTTTTCCGGTACATTTAGTTCTATTCTGTAACTGAAAAACTATGCCTTCTAGAAACTAAAAGAGTAAACTTTCTTAATTGCTGGGAGCTGAAAAAAGGCTAGCGATGTAACGCCGGGGTAAGGGAAGATAGCTTATTCAGCGTTTTCCATTTAAAGTAAATGACGCCTAGCTCGCCTGCCTTGCAAAAAGAAGAAATAAAATCATCTTTTATAATTCAGCAAAATTGTCAAAGTAACGCACAAGGCCATTGGTCAGAATTGATCACGTGATATTCGCTTGCAGAGCAAATATCAGCTGCCAAATTTTTCTCTATACTATAGTATTCGCCACTTGAAAGAGATACTCAAATGTTTTATTTTAGGTTGAAATTGATTGAAAAGAGAATGGAGCCCCTAGGTTCGGGACTACATCAAAAGAAAAGAAGATCGAGAACTCGCAAAAAATTCAGTGCCTCTAAACATAAAGATTCAACAATTTTTTTCTTTTAAATGTTTATAATGGCTCCCGAGTTCATGCGATCACTCGGTGAAAAAATTATTGTTGAATTATAAAATAAATAGACCTCCTCATCGCTAATTTTGTATCGAACTATACAGGCCCTCGGCTGAAATTTTTTCTCAAAGTTTTACAAATGTTCATTTTTCTGACCTGCATAGCTCGATACAAAAAGCGTAGCCGGATGAGGTTTATTCACTAAGTAACCCAGACAACGTACGCGTATGTGATTCTCCTTTTCTTTGTAGCCTACGGTGTTTTGACTGTCCGTGTAAAGGGAGGGCTGCCACAACGGTTTACAGGTACGCAAGTGGTATCTATGGTTTGGAATAAAATAACAAAAAAGATAAATAAAAAATAAAACAATCTATATACCATTATAATGATTATTGATCCGAGAAAGGAAAACACCACACTCGTTTTTTGATCCAAAACTTGGATCAACGATGTTTTCCTTTCTCGGTTTAATCATCATTATGATGTATTTAAAAATGTCAGATTAATTGACATGGTTATATACCACTGCTGTAAAATTTTGAAACCAAAAGAAACTACAAAAAGTTTTTAAAACATTTTTCAAAAATTATTTTGATGTAGACTCATCAGATTAGATGTATTATCTTTTATGTTTCGTAATTTCGCTATGAAAATACTTGTTTAAAACGGCCGTCACACGCTGCTCGCTTTGAAGCAGATATCAAGAAAATTAGGTTAGATGCTGAGAAGAAAGTGAAATTTGAGGAGATTCAAATTCGTAATTTAGGCTGGACGTAGCATCAAAATGAATTTACCAACTCTTTACTACTTTGTTTTTCGGTTATTACAAAGAATTGATTTTTATCACCTTTCTTAAGTTTCTCCCTCAGCCAGTAAGCAAACTAATTAATAGCAGTTTGGAGCTTTTAGTAAAACCAGCTACAGTAGCTTTCAAAGCATTGTCAAGTGTTGTAGGTTAGAGGAAGTTTGTCTTTGTTTGTTTCCAGATGACCTTATTTGGACAGAGATCAAAGTCGGTGATCAGGATGAGAAGAGCTCGGAGAAAATTCTTGGCGGTACAACATGGGAAGAATCGTTCTCCTTTCTTGTGTATGACTTGGCTCTCGAGAAGGTAAATATCTTTCTTCTGATTTCTCCTGACAAACTTTGTGCAGTTATTCTGACTTCATATTTTTTTATTTAACGGATTGCTTGTTTGTATAACATTAATTGTTTTGACTGTATTGCACTATTTATATCGTTGGTATCACCATTTCAAAAACCAGTTGCAGCTTTACGGTCAACATTGACGTAATGATACAATATTCGACGTTATAAACGCAATTTAAGTAATTTGCTTCAACGGGAGTCGAACCCATGATCTCCGCGATACCTGTGCAGTGCTCTAACAACTGAGCTATGTAGCATCAATGTGATACTGAAGCATCAATGACCAATAACCGTGCCAGTGCCAGTGCCAGCACCAGCATCAGTGTCAGAGTCAGAGTCAATGTCTCCATTAGCATCATCGTCAACACCACGATCAGCTTCACCGTGACCGACAACGCCACCGTCAATGTTAACATCACCATAGCCGTTACCAACACCATTGTCATCGTCATCGCCGTCTCTGTCGCGATCACCATTATCATCCTCAACGTCATTCCAGCGTCACCATTGCCATGGTTATCGTCATTGTCATTGACATCCTAATTATCTTCGTCTTTGTCATCATCATAAGCGAACTACACCCCTTTGAAATCTAGTTCACTTAGTTAAGGTAAACAAATATTATTGTTCATTCTACAGCTAACATTTGAAATCAGGGGCAAAAGGACATTTGGAACAAAATACAGCATGGTTAAATACAAGGTTTTCCTGAACTCTTTAAATCTTGAAAAGAGAAAGAAAGTGTAAGTGGCAACTCCTACAAAATTTGTGTTCACTCTTAGCTTGGTAATTAGCGTACAATGGCTTGATAGATTAGTGACATGACTGTTCTATTGCCGTTTGCATGAGTGTTATTCATAGCTTGAAAAAAGTCTAACTAGAGCTCATAATCCACTTTGTTTCCGTTTAAAGTTTGGAATCTTCAAAATTAAAGAATACAGTCGATAGAAATAAGAATCGAATTGCTAACATCTACTTTACTAGTTAGCGAGATCCAAAGTCCAGTCGATGAGAAATGCAGAAGAAGATTGTTGGAATACACTTTGCTAGTTTTTCAAATCGTCAGTCAGTCAGTCAGGAATGCATATAGTCTAGATTGCTGGAATCCACTTTACTAGTTGTTGTAACTCAGAATCCAGTAGATCAGGAATGCAGAGTTTCGATTGCTGGAATCCACTTTACTAGATGATAAAGTTCAAAATCCAGGCAAAAAAATCCAAAGTCCACTATCATCTCTACATGTGGCGAATTGTAGTTGTTGAGTAACAAAACCTTTTAATCTTGTTGTAATCATTTAGCAGACAGGTATACACGACTTTCATAATGGCTGACCGCTCAGGCGGAATGGTAACTAACAGCACCAGAGCGAGGCCAGTAGGGCCAAAATCGAAATTTTAAAAGAAAATGATATTCCCGATTCTCCACTTTGTTTGAGCAAGCCATCCAAGTTAAGGAACGAAGAGCAAAAATTTTGGTTGAGGTGTAGGGATGATCCAGGAAAGGGCCTCAAAACAAAAGCTGAGCTGGTAAAGAGGTGAGACATTGATTGAATTTTGCCCGCGAGATCTTCTTCAGTGACTTCACTTGTACCGTACGTTTTGCTCATGTTTTATAATTATTCTTCTAATTCCTTTTTCAGAGTAGAAAAGTACATCAAGTCTGGAAAAGACAAAAATATCGTAGATCCAGATCCAAGTGGACTGTATACCAAACGAAAAGAGCAATGCAATAGAGCTTCATCGAGTCAAGCTGATTCCTCGTGTGGTGATTCGAACAACAAAGACTTTCCTTCGATCAAGTATCCCACCGATGGATCAATGGAGTACGTCTTTGGAAAAGATGCCAATGTTCACCAGCGAAGATGAATATCTTAGGGAAATAATCGCCGTTAGAAAAAGAAATCGAATTTTAGTTAAATTATGGGCTAAATGAAGGAAGAAAATAGTGAGGACGACAAGTATCAACAAACTATAAAATTTGCGCACACTGCTCTTGGTCGTACGATCTCGGGAATTTAAATTGAGATTCAACAACATAATGCATGCATCTTTTTTCCCCTTTTATTCATGAAGATATTATGTGTTTTTTAAAGCTGAAGAGTTGTACTTTGGCGGAGACAAAACAAGCGGACGAACAGTTTCTGCTCGAAAAACAGTGCGGCAATGCGAAAGCATTGCGAAAGATGAAATAAAACTTTTAAAGAACTTGAATGTCTTTGCTACGGTTGGCGATTTTATTCAACTTGTTACGTGATTCCGACCTTTACTGAAAAGCTTAAAGAATAAAATTGAAATTGATGAATCATAAGTGGAAGAATTAGTCAGTAATATTTATTGCATTTCAGAAACTGGAAGTCGACTCCACAACCACGTGGTTTGGTCATTTGTGTCAAAAATTATAAAGATATTCAGTGCCTGTATTTAGGTCAAAACGTTTTAGACGTGCCAATTATCTCTTTAAAGGATTTTTTTCGATTTATACCAATATTTTCTTGTAGAAATAAGAAAAGAACCGAATAAAACTTTGGATGTTTGCCCGTATAGGGAAGTAGTTATGTACTGGCAACATCGCGTTTTGTGAAGATACAATTACAAGCGCGAAGAAAAAAATTGATTTTAAACACAATTTCTTGTTATTGAAACAATGAAACTTGAATGAAGTAAAGACTCTTTTTTATTTAATTCCCAATTT
>JAOBYJ020771341.1:0-12712 GCA_025403565.2 Palythoa heliodiscus | reverse complement strand
ACTTTCCAAATCTTTAAATCCACTCCAACTGAGAACAATGGAGACGTTCTTTATGTAGTTCAAGTTACGATCGTAAAGGTTTGGTAGAACCAAATGTGAGATAATTGATCCCGTAACCGGTGGTGTGCGATCAACCACGAATCTCCTTGACGCGGCGATTGTAGTCAAACCTGCGTTGTTCTCGGCAACAAGACTGAGATAATACGTTTTCCCAACTTCCAAAGAGCTAGAAAAAATAGTTAGCCTGTTGGTAAAAGCAGAGATACTTGAAAGTGGTTTTACGTCTTGCAAACCTGATGAGGTTCCTAAACCCCAACTCTGGCATTTCAGGCTGCTTTCCTTATCACCCACATACCAGGTGAACACGATATTTTCATTTCTAGGATTATAATTAAATCTGATATCTTTCACCTGTGGTGGCGAGTTGTCAATGGTTACGCCGTTTGTCCAATAAACAGCTGTAAATCCAACTGCATCAGTTATCTTCACTCCAACCGCGTACTGTATTCCATCTACATATTTGGGACTTGTTTGACCGATTCCAGTAACAATAGCACTCGTGGAGTTTAGTAAATTTTTCTTTTTTGTATGGAACGGTATTACCACTTTTCCACTTAGTTTCTCCTTAACACTAAACTCATACCTTATTATCATCGACTCATTGTCATGACATCTCCATGATACGCGCAAACTGTTGAGCCCAGTTACAAATCGCAAATCCTTTTCTGCTGGACCCAATCCATCCCACACAGCAAGGCAGTATGGGGGAACACCATCAACAGTGAAACCATCAGACGTTATTGCCGAGGATAAACCTAAATTGTTTTGAGCACAAATATGAATGTAATACTTCCTTCCACTGGAAAGTAATTTTGTAAGTTTAATCGAATATTGTCTGATTTCGAAACTGACACTAAAGGGTCCTGCAATCAAATCGCTTTTTGCGTTTAGTCCCTTTAGAACACTGATATTGTAAGTTTTAACTGGGCTTTCAGGATCGATAAATCTCCATTCAACCTTCAATGTTGAACTGGCCTTCTGAAAGCGGTCGTGTTTGATGAAAAGTGCAATAGGAGGCGTGATATCAATAATAACTCCATCGGAAGTTGTAATTGTTTTTAAACCAGCTCGGTTTGTACACACGACCGTTGCAAAGTAACGGACACCAACCTTTGGCTTCAGTTTGAAAGTAAATGAAGTAGTATCTTCTGCAGCGTGAGTAAAATCCATCACATCTGAATCACCAGGTTCTGTACCAAAGGCAATTCTAACATCTTTTAGCGAACTTTCAGGGTCTGTGCAGTTCCAGTAGGCAGATAAAGAATTCCCAGTAATTACTTGTGAGTCAATCACAGCATCGGTACCATCATGCACTGGGACCGTAAACACCGGTGGAGTTCCGTCAACCATAACACCCTTCGACGTCACTTTGGCACTCGGTACTCCCAGTACGTTGTATGCTATCACCGTAGCGAAATAAATCTGACCGTTCGTTAACTCTTTGACATTTAACCTTGAGCTTGGATGCGATGTCGATAGTCCAACTTTAATAAAACTTTGGATGTCAATGCTACCTGGTTTTGTACCAAAACCGAGTCTATAATATATAATATGGGTTTCGTCTTCTGTAAAGTTGTTCCAGTTAGCAGTAAGTACTGATGTTTGCGTCTGAAAATGAATTCCTGGGCTAACTTTACCATCCATGACATAACCAGGTTGAGGAGGAGTTGTATCTATTGTAATTCCATTTGACCAGAAATAAGCAGAGTTGTTCGCCACATCTGTCACTATTACGCTTGCATAATATTTATGGCCGGTCCTTAATACAATATTATCAACGGTGTAGCTATTTGATGTTGTAGTAACTTTTTGGTGTGGTGCAACGTTACAGATTAGTGAAAGAGGTTTGTCGCTGATCCCTACGTACATATCTGCAATTCCCGTGTTGTCCCTGAGCCCGTACCAGTGAACTCGATACATATCAGTTATCATTTGATAATCAGTGTCACCATATTGCCATCCATCTAAAATTATTCCTCTTTTTGGCATGTCCGTGTCACACAGCAGTGGCTTAGATGAGCTCGTAGATGGAAGCCCCGCGCTGTTGATAGCTACAAATGTCACGTAATACTTAAAACCATTGACAGTTTTTACGGTGTCAAGGCTTGTCCAGTTTACTCTCAGCAAGGTTATCGGCTGTTGAAATCTGAATTGTTCAAAGCCCAGTGCGTCATCAGCTCCTTCGTAGGTCCCTACGCCAACTTTGTACTCCAGTATACCAGAACCAGAATCCTCAGCTTCGAAGTAGCCAGTAAACTGAATACGTGGTTTGTTGATATAACTAGGTGGGATCGTATCTTCGTAGCCATATTGCACATGAGTAATCAAAGGTGGCGAGGTATCAACCGTCAGGGTCTCGCCGTAGGCTTCGGCACTTATACCGACTCGATCACGAGCCTCTACAACAACTGAATACAAGCCATCAGGCATATTGACTCGCATCCCGGCCCTGCGAACACGGCCTGCTGGTTCCAAAGGTTGTAATAGGGCTGAGGATTTCAAAGATAAAACTGACAATCTGAAAGTTCGAATTCCGGAATCCTCGTCGTAGAACATATCATTTGTGCAGGTGCCGTAATCTTTGGGTTTAGCCTGATACTCCGCGACAGGTAGATTCTCATCGATTCGCTCTTCATCAACCTTACACCACCCCCATCGTGCCCATATTGCCCAGTTTAGAATTTGATATAGCACTGTAGGACCCTTAAAACCGTTAATAATTCGTCCAAGATGAGGTGGTTGGAAATCGATAAGTATTCCGTCACTGCTCCCACTGGAACAAAGTCCAACGCTGTTGCAGCCAATGATAGTCAAGTAGTAGACTCTCCCACTCTCAAGCGTAACCCCACTCAGGGTTGTTCTTGTTTCCAGACCCACACTTCTTGTTGTGTACACATCATCAAGTCCTGGACTAGTTCCCAGTCCAACACGGTAGTCTTCAACGTTGCTTTCCCCCTCAGTGAAAGCACCTTCCCAATGGCCTTGATACTGGAACTGTTGATTTGAGTACTCAAGATCGTACGTTTTGACGCCATCTTTAATTCGTCTTGGTGATGCTGATGGAGGACTGGGATCAATAAGAATTCCATCAGATGTTACAGTTTGTACCAGTTGTATTCTATTTACGGCCTTGATTGTTACGTGATACCGCTGTTTAGGACGAATTCTGCCTTCGGGGATGGTCAAGGCAATAAAAAACGAGCCATCGTCATATTTACTCAGCGTAGAAATCGTTTTAATGTTGGTGAATGACAGAATATCAGAACTAAATGGACTTCGGCCGACTGCAATCTCTTGCTGTAAAATTCCGGACTCATCATCTCTGCAATGCCACTTAGCACGAACAAAAGACAAATCCCTTACGAAATCTATGTCAGTAATCTCTGATTTGTTTTGTACATCAATAACATATGAACAGATCGGGGGTGTTATGTCCGGTGAAAAGCCATCAGAACTTGCTGTTGTTTGCAGCCCTGCGTTGTTTGTAGCGCGAACTACTACTGCGTAGCTGACACCCGCCTTGAGAGATAACTGTTGTCTTAGAAGTAGTCTTTGACTTAAAGGAATCTTTGTGTATGGAGATACGATTTCGCCACTATCCTTTTTTGCTATTGCCCACTCATACTGAACAATGGGGCTTTCTGCATCCGTGAAGGCACTAAACTTTGCAAAGATCAGACGCGTCGAAGACAGGAAATCGAGATCATGTTCTTTGTTACCATCTTGAATCGTCCCTGCCACTGGTGGGGTTGTGTCGATAACAATGCCATTACTACACATCACTGTTAGAAGGCCAACATGATTTGTAGCGACAATACGAGTAAAGTATCGTTTTCCATGTTGAAGTGTAAGTCCTGTAGCAATAGCCGATGTTGTATCTCCTAATTGGTTCAACGGCACTACGTTTGATTCTTCTTCATCCAGAGTGCACTTTTCTCTTGACGATATACCCCACCGAATTTTGAGAATTTTTTGATTTTCAGCTGCTATTTCAAAATTCACAGCCAGTGATAATGTATTTGACTGATAGTTAGTATCAATGCCTTGATCAGTTCCGTCGTATACAAAAGATATTTTAGGACCTCGAGTCGCTGCGTGGAAAACCCCACAAGGAGCAATTGGGCTTTTTAATCCTTCATCATTGACTGCACGAACGCTGGAATAAACAGCTGTATTATGCGTAATCTCAAGCGGATTGATGTGATGGCTCTGGCTTGCAATTACTTTGGAATAGTGCAAGTCTCTTGAGCCTTGAATTCGTCCGAGCGTAACTTCATAATGGTTTATTGATTTGTCCTCTTTAAAACCATCCCAGGTGACGACGTACGACTTCGGTCCTGACTGACTTGCCTTGCACTGGCCAACAGCTGGCGGTGTCACGTCATGGTCTTTCTGACAGGTTGTGAAAAGAGTCCTCTCAATTTCTTGCATTGCCCATGTCCACTCCTTGAACGTCTTTCTCTTGCACCATCTTATTTGTATTGACATACCGAAGAGCCAGGCCCTAATTTTGATGCAAATTCGCAAGCGATACCAAAGATAAACACGTATTGTAAGAGGACGCATACGCATTTTGAGTTCAAGGCAAGCGCTTAGAGGCCAATGGTCGATCTTTGCCGTTAATATGGGAATGAGATAAGTCTCCAAAATTTTTGCTTCGATAGTCACACCCGCTTCTACAATAATGAGAGCGAGACTTGCTCCAGCATAAACTGAGACCCATGCACCAGGGACTAAACCGGCTTTTACCTTCTTGTCTTTGAGACACATCGACGCATAGTAGTTGATCCTTAAATGACCGTCTGCCCCCGCAAACAGCTTCACTGGGACCCCGAATACATAAATCGTTGTACTGACTTCAAAGAACTTGTATGCCTTTGGTTTCATTAATTGGCCTTCCTTAATCGCTGTGCATTTTGTTTCCTCTGTAACGCCATCGGCGTCCCGTCGTACTCTTCCGTGTCTGTGTTTCATTTCCAGCTCTTTTGTATAAACATCTTCGTGTAAAATTTCACCTGCCGATCGCCGCCTTCGTAATGCTCCGCAACGTTGCTTTCCAACTGGAAACAATCTTTTTGGCTTGAATATCCAGTCGCGGAGGATTCTCAGCTTAAGACAATTTTCGTGAACAGAAAAATTTGTCTGCATTATTGGTAGCTTAAGTTTAAAAAAACGGTCTTCAAAATCACTAAGCGTTGTTTTATATTTTTCTTTTTCTGAGATTGTACCACTAGAGAATACAATTACAACGTGCTCATCATCAATAGACTGAACGGACTCTAATCCAGAAGGAACTCTAACGGATCTCTGAAGAGTTTTGTCATTGATTCCAACTTCTTTTTCCGCTCCCAGCTTGTGGAACTCCAGCCTACACTGAAAACCAGTCGATAATGCACAACGTGATATGCATGCGTATTTGTATCCAAACTGCCTGGTTATGGCCATACCTCTTGCGTCTTTTCCAAGAGTAACGACCCTGTCCTGTTCTGCTTCCCCGGCCATAAAATCACCATTTGAAGCCATCCGAAAACTATAAGCTTTACCTTCGGCGCCATTGGTTACCCAGAGGCTGTTCGTCAACAAATCGTATGACAAAGATGTTACGTTGAATTTTACGTCTACGACACTTGATGCTGTAATATTAGAGGGCTTTTTTTGGTCCAAAGATTGTAGGACATCGGACGTGAGAAATCCATATAGCTTTCCTTTTTGCGTATCACCTGTCCATATGAAAGATTCAACGACAGCAACACCGCCAAGTTTAGCTTTTACAGAAACGTTAAACCTCTCTTCCAGCTCAATTATTTTAGCTACAGCACCGCTTGTCATGTTCATGACTACGAACAAAGAAGGTTTACCCTTATTTGTAGAAACTCCATGCATGGAGAGAATCATGAGAGTGTCAGTCAACTGGGCAATCCCTTGCACTTTATAGTTGTCAAAAAGACCTGGAACCACCCAACGCCCTGTGTCCGTGAGAGATGCTAAATCGTCCAGGTGAGCATATTTAAAGGTAAAAATGTACTTTAGGTATATCTTAGAGGAACGACGGAGAACTCTCAAACATACTTTTGCTGAGCAGTATGGGTAATCATCAAGGTCTACTTTTTGGTGCTTCGGGTCCAGTCCCCTTTGACGTATTTGGATTTTATCAAGAAAGTTTGTAACTTTATCCATAAAACGTTTAACTCTTGCCGTGATATTTTGAACAGCTACGACAAATTTGTGTAAATCAGGGCTTATTTTTTTTGATATGTTTGCCGCTCCGTTTAGTAAGTTTATAACCGGTGTTGTTAAAGGGTCGATGTTCTTTTTTATCAGATCAGCATACTTTGTTGCTCCAGTGACAACCTCCTGTACAGCGTAAACGGAAGGAGCGACGTCTCTTGTCTCATTAAAAATTGCGATGGCTTGCTTAACCTGATTGCGCACTTTGTTGAATATTTTCTCGTGCTCAGCAAAGACATTATCATATGCACTTTTGAGAGCTTTGTGGTTTGTAGTGACAAGATCTTTGATTTTCTTAATAAGCTTTTTGGTGTCCTTGAATTTGTCCAACAGGCGCTTAAAATTATTTTTAGATTCTCGTTTTTTGCGCCCTCCTTCTCTGGTTTTGTTCTGAACTTCTGCACCATTCAGTCGCTTAACTAATGCCTCGACTTTTTTGACATCGTCCTTCAGGGAAAAATTTTTCACTTTGGATATCAAATCTTGAACCTTTCCCCGTAGCACGTTAAATTTGTCATATACAGGGACACAAGAGTTCATCATTCGAGAATACTCTTGAGCTTTGGGTAACTCGACAAACACATGTTTCGCTGCCTTCCCTAGTGCTTTAGCTTGGTCAGTAAACTCCTTCTGCACACAAGGTCCGCCTTTGACACAATCTGGAAACACGTGTGTTACAAAGTAACCTACCATTCTTGGAATCATTTTCATAAGTACCCACAATTCTTTTAGGAACGTCTTAAATCGCTTCCATCCAACTCCAAACGTTTTCCAAAAGTTTCTCCAACAGGGACCAACATCACGTAGCATAGCTTCTATATCATGACAAGTTGGTGCTTGTGCTAAAGATTCCAGAATGGGCGACAAGTTGCTTGATATTGGCTTCAGGTTGATATAGAACTCTATCATCTCATGACTAATCACGGCTATTTTTCTGAAGTCTTGCTGGAGTCTGTAGAATGGCTCTTTGAGGAAATTTAATCGATTTATTCCCTTTTTAATCAACTTTAGTGCTTGGTCGGTCAAGAACCTGTTCACCAACTCTGCAAGATTGATATTACGAAATTCCCGTAGTTTCTCCTGACTTGTCTGTTTAAACTTTAGGCACATATTGTGTAGTCTTGTTTCCCAGTTGTTAACAAATGTCTTACGAAACTCGCGAAGCTTGGATTTTAACGCTGGTGCGCCACCTGAAAACCGCGCTACAATATCTGCAATTTTTCTGGCCTTGTCGGCATGCTCAGGAATTTTCTTTAATTCTCTTGTACCGTTCTTTATAAATGCAAGGATTCTTTTAAGATCCTTTGTAAAGTCATTGTCTTTCTTTACCTGTGTGAGTACTTTGGAGATTATGTCAGCAACCACTGACACATCTCCCACGTGGTCATCCATATTATCTACGTACCACTTTTCCGCCTTTGTGACAACCTTCTTGAAACCCTGCGTAAATTTAAAAATCTTTCGTGAAACAGGGCCAATGAAAGTGGAAAGTTCATCGATTGCTTTAATTGCCCATTCTTCGACATCATCAATTATTTTTGTTGTAAAATTTGCACCTTTTCTACACAGAGCCACAGCTTTTTCGGAAGTTCCGTTTGCGAAATCTAGAACTTTATTCGTAAACTTTGTAAAACGTTGCAACTTGTCGGTGAGGGGAGTAAGAGATTTGGAGATAAATTTTCTAACTTTTTCTGTGAGATTGTACTCTAGTTCTTTTACAAATCCCTCAATAAGAGCTGTAAAGTTTTGGGCTTCAGCCGTAGAATTAAACAGGTTGTCATCAAGTTCCTGTAGGAAAACAATGGTTACGTTTTCGATCTTCGTGAGAAATTTGTTAACAAATGGCGCAGACTTTACCGGCAAAGCCACTACCCATCGACAAAAATGTTTAAAAGTCCAATGATATTTTTTGTGATCATCACCGATCTTGCCAAAAAAATCCGCAATTTCAGTGAAATTGAGCATATTTGATGACTGTTCCTGTACTAATGAGTGGACATTGTCCAGAAACACGTAAAAGTTTCTTAGTTTTGGAGGCCAGTCTTGTGCTTGTCTCTTTGTTCTACCACTTTTCATAAGTTCTGGAAACAAAACTTTAAGATCACTTTTTCCACCTGGACCAATGTCGTTAAAAAATGAGTTCAGATCAAAATTCTTCTCATTAAATCGACTAAAAAAACCCGCTACGTCTTTGAATTTTTTCACAAAGCCCACAAAATCCGCCGAATTAAGATCTACTTTCAAGTTTAAACGTTTTTTCCAATCGAACGAGAGGCCAAACGCCAAAGTTTTTTTGTTATCTCGATCGTCTCTGGGAAACTTTTGCTCTAGTTCGGGTACCCTTGGCTTTGGTAGTTTTAGGGTTCCAATTCTTTTGAATCCTTTCATTATCTCGGAGAAAGTGCTTCCAAATCTCATGGTATCCTTTAGCGTTTTCAAAAACCCGTTCAAATTACGAACAAGATTGAAAGCTTGGCAAAAATTCAATGTTTTGGAAAATCCCTCTGGTTTCTTTTCTCCAATTGATTCAAAATAATTATCGATTTCCTTGTCTTGTTCTTCGAGCCCCACTCGAGTCAATCTTTCAGTCAGGTCATTCATATGAAACCTTTTAGAAATGCCTCGAGGAAGCCGAGAAATAACCTTATCCACCGTCTTCTTTATATTATCGAAGAATTTAAGCGCCTTGTCTAAAACTTTCCCTACTACGCTGTCCGATTTTATAACACTTTGAATTAACTTCGCTTGATCAATGATATTTCGCCACGATTTAGCCTTGGCTATAACTTTCTTTGCGAACCGAATTACCTTGCTAATGAGTTTTCCTGACTTCATAGGTTTGAATAAGTTTTTAATAAACTCAACAACCTTCCTAAAGAAGTTTGTAAGTCCACTAGTTTTGAACGGAAAAATTTTTGCGACCTTTTCTCTTGCTTTATTTATGAAATTTATAAACACATCCAGCAGACTCCCTGCACTGTTAATTAGTTTATCGACAAAATTTGTTACAATCTTGATGATATCATTTGGAATGTCGTTTTTGTAACTTGCTGCTACTTTAAAAGCGGCTTTTCCGTCAACAAGTTCATAACCCCATCTCAATAGATGAGCACGAAGTAAAGCAATGTTGTCGACATTGATTTCAAATTTGCCACCAAAAAGCCCGATACGGATCCTAATTTGGTTGACAAACCGTATAAGAGCTTCGGCTCCTGCCCACTTTCCACCAAAAACTTTCTTCCATTGTTTTTTGGGACCAAGAGAATAATCCCAGGGCTTTAGAGCAGGAATAAACGCACGTTTTTTCCGAATGAGATCTTTGCGTTTTTTTCTTAGAACTTGAGATTTTGGATGCTTCCCATGATTCTCTAGGAATTCGCATATGACAGAATCCAACTCGTCCCCAATCTCCGCCGACCACATGGCATGTTCTATGGCTTGCACTATTGGTTTTGAAAGGTCTTGATGCCTTTCAATGAACACTTTGATTGCTTCCGCCTTGACGTGGTTCTCTTCATCATGATAGATAGCGTTGATTAAATGTTTGTTTGTGTGACTTTCCGGAAGCTTGCGCATGGCAGAGATGACAGCTGATCGGATGTCAGAACTATCATGGTTTCGGTGACGCAAAATGATATCTAGACCCTGGATGTTGCCTAGGTTACCCAAGCCCCATATGTGATCTCTAAGGTAAGATTCGTGCTCGTAGGTTCCAGGGATGTGACGTGTTGATTTATTTGTGTAGCTGTCGTGGATAAGGCGTAATACAGTGTTTCCCAGGGAACTGTTATAGCCTTGGTTCTGAGCTCGTTTTGTGACGCTTGCGAGAATCAACATAGCCATTGTTGATGCATCCTTATATCTTGGTTCTTCTTTGACATAATCAACTAACTTGTGAAAAAGACAATCGTGTAAAGGAGCCTTGGAAAGAAAAAATACAGCTTCTAAAACAGTTTGTCTCTCTTCCTTGCTTAATTTTCGTGGACTGTCAGAATGTAAGGCGCCAGCAAGAACCTCCTGAGCCTCCTTGCCTCCATGAGCGCCCATTGCATTGATCAGAGCCATCCAAGTAGTAGAATTCTGATGAGAACGCTGTTTTATAAGATTTCGCATCTGGAAAAAGACTTCTCTGTTGTTGACGACTAGATAATGAAGATCCTTTACACACTCGGCGAGCTCGTCCTCGGCAACTGACATATCGGAATAACAATTAATTAACTCGTAAAGACCTCGGATTTTCCTATCCTCGCCACCGACTGCCGACCATTTAATTTGATCTTGATTCGTGAAGATAAGACGATCTTGCTTTAAGATTTTCTTAATTTTTTTTACCTTAAGAAGGTGATTTTCAGCGGAACGTTTAGCTCTATGGTGATTTGACTCAGAACATGATCTTAGAACCAAGTGACTGTAACCGTCGGCAGAGATGTCGATATCCTGACTGTTGACGTGAAACCCTTGGAAGTTTTCGCTTCTTGGGTGTCCTTGTGGGTTATGAAAAAATGCTTTATGAGTGCGTCGCACTTTCTGAACTTTACCGTCCGCAATGTTAACATGAACTAAGTAATTTGTCTTGACTTTGTGGGCATTTTCACCTTGTACTGGAAGGTTCTCAGGAAACTCTATGTAATCATAGTTGTTCCATGTTCGCCTGAGGAGAAGCTGAGCAGGGCTGTTTTCTAACACTGTATAATTTGCTCGATATCTTCCGGAATCGTCTTCTTCATCAACCTTAAATTCGGACGATGTCAAGTCCTTCAGGTTCATCTGAAACGCTCCAACGATCCCTTTGTTTAGTTGGAATGGGAAAAAAAACGTGTATAAAGGTCAATTTCTATCTGCAACCGACCAATTTTTTTCGCGGTTCGTGGAAATATCAGGGTAAGTTTGGGGTGCTTTCGTTCCGGAACTAGATACTGAAGTAGAAGTTCATGGATTTCCGGAGTACTACAGGGTTCGTGCTACTCCACAAACTCCTCGAAATGTAATTCTCCTTTTCAAGGACGCTTGAAATGCCCTTAAATTTTAGAAATTCTGCTTCGACTCCTTGAAAACTCCTTAAATTTCAACTCGACTCAACAGCTTTTGGGGCGAAAACTTAGCGTAAAGTTAAATACTTCGTCCTGTGTCGTTAGTGCTTGCCCACAAGTCTAGTAACGTATTAGGAAAGTTTCCTTTTTGTAATACTACTTCAAATGACGTTTGCTAGGGTGTCATAGAAAATGCGTTTTATAACATAACATCACTGACAAAGCTCCTTGGAAAAACACTTTCGAGTCCTTGAATACTCCTTGAAAACTTCTTAATTTTCTCATTTTTACCTCAGCACGAGCTCTGTTGCTAGGAAGGCTCTCTCTCTTAATAACCAAAACCAGTGACGTCACCGTACTAATTTGAAAGGCGACAACAACAAAGATAGCTTGCCTCGGACCTAATCGGTCAGCTTTTTTAATAAATTCGTTCAACTGAATTGAAAATTTAGCAATTAGAGATTATTTCAAAATGTTTCTCCATTCCGTAATAGGCCCAAACGACAACCGGGACTTGTATTTCGACGAGTTTGAGCAAAGATGCCAAGAAAAAACCAATCAAACCCTGATATTTCACGGAACGCGCAAAAAATCGCTTGATAAGATGTTTCACACTCTTGACCTTTGTCCAGCACCCAGATCATTTTGTTATGATACTAGGTATAATAACACTGTCATATAATAACCGAAAAAGCTGCAGCTTATGACACCACTGAATAAACGTCGAACTTATTTTTGTTTAAAGCATTTGAATTTATGTTTGTCTAAACTGAACAAAATTTTTATTCCTTTCAGCTGCTTTAAACTGAAGTTCAGTTGAAATGTTTGGACGCAACTGGTCTTGTTCGCATTAGTCGCGCCACAGAATTGCGTCATACATGGCTCAAACGAATCGTAACCCTTTTGCTTAAGGTTGCAGTAGAAGTCGCGGCGCATCAGACACCCGCCAAATGCCTCGGAAACATTTCACTGAAAAGGTTACGAAAGCATTATTTTAAACTTCATTTAGATTGACCAAGTTTCATAATCATTCCTCTCTATACCAACTGTGGTTTGGAGAATTTTTTAGGCCGAACGGTACAAGTATGCTTTGCAACCCAGTCCGCGAACCGGCCAGATTCACATCAATTCATTTTGTTAATTTCTATGTCATGAATACAGTTAGTACAGTAACAATGAAGACCTTTATTGTTATACAGATACTGATAAAATACCAGGATTTCTCCTTTTACTAAAAATCATATCTTCATCGCGCGCAGTGAAGATACTATTTTTATCTTTCACGTGTGAGGATATCATGGTTGTCATGACTACTTCAGAAATTACCATCACAGCATATCATGCACGTTTACCATTTAAATTAATAATTATTAATTCTATTATTAATTATTCAT
>JAOBYJ020771124.1:0-12715 GCA_025403565.2 Palythoa heliodiscus | reverse complement strand
TCATTTATATGTGAACAAGCCTCCGAGAAGGAGCCGAAAGCTCGTATGCTTTTAACTTTCATATGTACTGTGTAATAATTTTTAAAAAAATTTTTATTAATGTTTAAATTTCTTGGAATATACACAGCATTAAAGAAAATTATTCAAAAACCATTTACAGAATGGCCAAGCGTTTGAAATCTATCGAATGACTGTTCACATTGCCTTGTATCTTCAGATTGTATTTTATTGCAACATAACACTGTGTATTTACTCCTTGTCAGTGCTTAGAAATGAAGTCTTGTATATATTTCCCTAACTAGCTGGTAAAAATGAGTAAATTGCTCTTTTCTCAAGCTCAGTCAATTTATCAGTAACAGAAATAAAGGAGAAACAGTGCCATAACAAATCGCTGTAGAATTTCAAACAATAATTATTTTGAGATAATTTTTTTCTAAAACTTAGTACCATTTTTCCAGATAATATCAAATCCTAACATGATGATTTTTTGTATCTGTGTTCTGTGTCGGTTCGTGATTTTTAAAAATACCAATAAGGAAAACGCAACAGTTCTTAGCCTATAACCTCACTTCCCGACGGGGTCCCTATATTTTACAGTTTTATATAAAAGCTACCATCTGATTCTTGAGTCTCTCTCCAGAAATAGAAATATAGTAAAAAGTGTATAAAAGCCATGTTAGCCGCAAAACAGGTTCCTGTTTAATTAGCACTTAACATGCAACAGCAACAACAATATTGATTTATTGGCACTTTGAAAACGTTATCAGTGGTTATCCAATAAATGTAATTTTTACGAGAGGTAGCTATTCCTTAACTATAATATATTACCCTATTCTACACCTAGTACAATCTATTTCTATCATATTTTAGATAAGAAACTCTCCATAATATCTCCAATGAATTATCATTAAACAAAAGTCTATAATAAAATAAAGATTTATAATCAAAAGTTCTAAAGTTCACATTAACGTTCAACATTTCCTTTTTTATAATTTTCTCTACGTTGTTTAAGAGTGCTTTCCCTGCACATAAATAGTGGTACTCGTCCCCAACGACTTTGCAGTCGCAGATGTTGCAAAGTCGTTGTTCTCTTGTCATATTAACATGCATATCGACCTTGTTCGACGGGAAATTTATGGGCAGAAATTCTTATTTGTGTAACAAATTTTCTAGATTTTGCATCATCTAGATTATCTAAACATTTTTCGCGCTTAACTGGAAAAGTATAGGCTGTTTGCATGGGTTCTTAAACAGAATTTTATTTTTCAAAGAAAAAGCTTTGTTACTGATGGCTAAGGCTTATTCCTATGGTATACAAAACACTTTCTCTAAAATGTCTTCAGTCTAAACAGATTCACACCTTCATACACTTTTGTATATCAAGAAAGATTATCTGAACAAAAGCAACACGTCTGTTTTAGAATAGAAACGCAGTTCATAGTGTCAGGTCCAAAAGTTTCTAAAAATAAGAACCTGCTCAAATTCTCGAGGCTTTAATAGGTTTTTATGTGAAAGGGAGTCTAAATGACTGACCTTAGTCTTCCAGGTTCTTAAAACCTAGACTCTTATAGGCGGTTTTCAGTAAAGTTTACTAAAGTAGGGTCATGCAATAGATAAAAGAAACCAACTTATGATACTAAAGCATTACTTCTTAGGTAGAAATAATTTATCTCACGCGCAAAACAGTAACGACAGATGTTTTTAATTTCTACTATATTTAAGGTAATTGGAAGAGTTAATACAACGGTCTCCTCAACTTGTTTGCCCACAAGATCGAGCTCGCGTAGAGATATTTCAGTCCAGGGAATTTTATGGTTCCGGAAAGATATAAACTGAACACTGAATACTTGCTTCAATTAAGATCTTATTTTCTTCACCTAGTCAAATGTTATATAGTCAATATGTAATACCATACACAAGCCCATTTAATAGTCTTGAAACAGTCTTGTGTTTCTCAAACACATTTCTGCTACAAGTTCAAACAAGAAACATTCCAAATTATGCTAGTAGTTCTCAAGCGAGTATATTGATCAGCAACTATTTATAATTTCGCGGAGACGTGCTAAGCCCTTCCTTTGATTCAAATACGTGTTGCAGTCAACTCGTTCACATAAATAATTTCTTGAAGTCAATCAAAGCAGAGCAAAAATTTCACAATTTGCTTGATTCCATGCGCTACTTATATAATCACTTCAACTAAACATTAGCTAAGGATGGACAAGCAAACTTAATAATGCACTTAGTTGTTTAATTATATATATATATATACTCTTTAATTCTAACAAATATATAAGAGAAACTTGAAGTATTTTAAACAATAAAAAGACAATAAAACAAGATTGACGAAATTGGCAAAAAAGCACCAGAAAAATGACTATTCGACAGTTAACTTGTTGAGTATATTTCAATAACTTTTCCAAACACATGAGATTAGTCAAAGTTTTGAAAACAAAGATCACCACTTCGAGAGAGAGGGTAAGTTTTTCAAATTTGCAACTCAAATATGTAAAAAACATACTTAATTATTTTCTTAGACCTTATAGACGAGAGGAAATTTGATTGTAGAGGTTAGCTAAACTGTCGAGAAAATAGGAACTGAGTCAGAAATACTGAAAAGTTTTCATACTTCGATGCTATTTCATTTCCAGGGTTTCACTTTCACACAAAAAGCGAGAAACCACATCTAGCGAGGAGCTCGTCTTTTCTTTATCTGAACCATGCACAGCTACTGACTACACGAAATATAATGTAAAACTTAAGAATTTTCTGACTTCGCGGGAGCAATACAAGATACGCTTGGCTGAAAATTTAATTTTACATTTATTAGTTTGTGATGATGCCGAAGAGGTGCAATTTTACCGTCACTTTTCTCGGCTCTTTTCAAATATTTGTCGGTTCCTTTGAGGGTTCGCCGCCAAACCACACTGCCGCTTGCCGCCCCAAAACAACTTGGTCTCAACACAATAAAAGCGTGTGCCCGAAAAACAATAGCGCCGTTCTTTGATCCAACATAGAATAAACTATCAATTATCTCATTCTTAGCACAATAATGGGTCGATAAGGTCGATTGATGCTTTCTCATCTCTCTCGACCCTATTTCGACCTCTAGACCACATAAACGCTTTTTAATTCAAATAGATTTCCTGTAAATTAAACTCAGATAAAACTTTGCGCTCTTCCTTCTTTCCATTTGCTTTTTACGCATCTCAGAAACCGATCCTTGATTCAAGAGTTTAGCCATAATAGAACGGCAATTTTCAAAGAGAGAACCGTTTTGTTTACCTGGGCGTGTTTGTGGGTGAGTTATGAATAATGAAAGACCCGAACCAAGTTGGGTGCCACTTCTCACAACTGTGCAAGCACTTTCCTTAGGATTGTTTTCATAAATACAACTCTAGCCTGATTAATAGGAAGTTTTAACTGTCATTTCTGTTTTCTTTTCAATCAAATCTTTTGGACCCCTTCTCTCGTGTCACGGCGTGATACGCATCTCAATTGTGTACAACAGGAAATATGAAAGTGAGTAAGGCACTAACTTAACGGTTTTTTCCTGTGGAAAGGGGAGTAGGTTTTTTCCTTCCAGTACAGTTTTTTATTTGGAAATTAAGACGCGGCTGAACTCTAAAAGTTACAAAATTTGGGAACAGCATCAAGATAAAAATATAACTACCGTAGATGAAATCAACACACTGTCCCTTTAGCTGTTTCAAAGCTAATAAGTTTCGATTGATTTAACTTTAATTACACTCGAGTAGTCGTAAACACGCCATATTGCCCGGGGGGTTTGAAACAATGTACGAAATAATCGCATTATTCATGAGCGCAAGTCAAAATTTTGTTACTTCAATCGTAAAGTTCACTAAATCAATGTTTGAATAAACTCCGTAATCTTGTTTAAATCTTGGTAGACAAGTACTTGATTAATTGTTTTACCGCCGAGCGAGGAGGAATTTTGGCTACAACTTGCTCGATTGTTTTTTTTTTTGCGAATATTTAGGGAGATATTAAGACGATAAACGCAGTCAAAAATAAAGCTTAAAACGTCTAAAGCGTATAACAGCCTCGAGGAAAAAGTGACTTTAGTTTTTAGACACGTCTGGTCATAAGTTTAACATTTCCCTTCAAAACCCTAATTAAACAACTATTTTCGAAAGCTGTTTTGTGCATTTCAAACAGAGTGAGTAAATGTCGAGTTTGAAAGAAAGGCTTATTATTAGAAACAAAAACCCAACTTGCTTTTTAGCGTCTCTTGAGAGAAAAAATCTTTCTGAGAACAGTACTTCAGTGACAACTTCACACACTTTCATCAATTCAATAAAGTACCAATTTATATGTTGCATAAAGCATTTATAAGTGGATAAAGTGCTCCATACATTTTAGCCTTGTCAAGACACGGCTCGCAGGTGTTGAGAGCTTCTCAGTACAAACTCTTGTTAATTTATTGTTTGCACCATTTGGTAAAGAGAATATTTTCTCTTTTTCGTTCCCTCATTTTGTTTTAAGACTTTCGAAGTACTAAATCCATGTAATTATTTAATCGTTAAATCGACAATTTCAGATCCTAGTTTCTATCTTTTAAGCTTCTGATAAGCAGTACTCAACTACTAGCCATAGGGAACAAAGAAATACCATACGTTCTTGTTTTTGACAACGGTTTCTGGAGAACTTCAAGGATACACTCTTTTTTTTAAGAATATACTTTACAAGAATACCGAGGCTGAAAATGGCGAAATTTTAAGATTATTTTAAGAATAATTCCGAGAATGAGAAGTGAGATTATAACGTTGTGTATACAAAAAAATTAAGATGTTTGGAAAGTTCTTTAAGGTCTAAATATGGCAAACATGCCAACCAAACAATCAAATACTTTACTAGCCGTCCCTGACATGTCCTGCCAGAACATGTAATAAATTTGTAAATTATTCTGTACAAGAGAAACAAGCTCCACTGTATATTTTGTAAAAGGTTGTACACTTACTATAAGTTATGTTTATAGCAATTTATGGTTATTAGAACCCGTATGGATCTAAGAACATTTTCAAGAATATTTTCAGCCTCAAAGAGGCAGAGAAATAAGAATACACGGCCTGGGTCTGAAAAACAATATTCGTATAAAAAAGTGTATTCCATTGGAAGCATGCTTGCATGCTAAAGGTATACATGCATCTCTCATCCATGTCGACACAAAATGACGAGCTCTAAAAACGGTCAAAAACCCGAAAAACTGAAGGTTAAAAATAGTATATGTTTAAAATATTTGATTGTGCCAAACATCCCATATTGGTTTACAGATTTAATTTTTATAATGACCAGAAAAATTAATTTCATCCTTGTTGCTACACTCATAAAGTAAATCTGAGGTTACGTCTTGCCGTATAGGTTTCTATAACAACAACAATAGTAGTAACAATAATAACAGCAATAACAATAAAAGATAAAAATAATATAAGTAAGTATTCTGACTGGTTCGCTATTTCGCTATTATGCGATAAAATACAACTGAAGATAATATAACATTGTAAAGTATAATGTAATATAACATACTATATCATAATATATTATAATGCTACAATATATTACACTACATTGTACTGTTTTGTATTTTGCATGCACTGCATCATTGTATTATTAAACGATAATACACTTTATAGTAAGTACATTTTGG
This sequence comes from Palythoa heliodiscus, assembly GCA_025403565.2. Classification (NCBI taxonomy): domain Eukaryota; kingdom Metazoa; phylum Cnidaria; class Anthozoa; order Zoantharia; family Sphenopidae; genus Palythoa; species Palythoa heliodiscus. The sequence goes on along the minus strand of JAOBYJ020771124.1, from coordinate 7,050 downwards.
TGTCAGTTATCTTTTGGGCATCAAAAGCTTGTAACTCTCACTCAGTCCCAATTCTCACTCATGTTTTGATTGATTCGCTGGCTTACTTTAAACAGATCGAGTTAAGTGAAATAATTCAACTGGGAAACTCTCTCACCCAAAGTAGTTTTGTGGAAACTTAAAACAAACTGATAACAAAATGACTACATTGCCAAAGATAGTGAAAGTTTTTATTATACATTATAATATAGATAGGACTCTATGCGCGCTCTGATTGGTCAAAAACCCATGTTTTATCAGAGTATAAAACATAGAAAAAGCATGTTTTATTGTTTTTTGCCACTGGTCAGCATTTTTGTTAGAGATGGCGAAAAACATTTTCAATAAAGAAATTTGTGATTTAGTTCTCCGCGAGGAAGCAGAAAGTTTTGAAGACGAGGTTAACTTAACAAATAAAGAAGAAAAAGCAAAAACAGTCGAGATGTTTGTCGATCTGTGTGCTTTGCGTGTAGAATCTACATCATAAATCAAATGAAGAAGCCTAAGCCATGTATTACACTACGAAAAAATACTCAGAACATTTAAGAACACTCGAGCGTTTCGCCTGTGGCTCGCGTTTTCTTCATTTCCCTTATATTCTCAAATGCCCGTCGTGTTTTATCAAAGTGTAATACACAGCTTAGGCTTCTTTAGTTGTTAATTTAGGGTAGATATGTATGCGATAAAGCCGTGAATTAAAACCTGTATTGTTTCATCTACCCTATGTTAGGGTTACGCTTCACCGCTCACAGAGCAAAACAAGTGTTGGTATTTGTTGCGCCGAAAGTTTGAGCGGTTTCAAACTACAAACAACAACATCCCACAAGTCACAACAACTCGCAACATGTTCCAACATGCCATGCAAACGGACGCAGCATGTTGGGCCCAACAATGGTGCGGATTGTTGGCTAATAATGTTGCATCCATTTCCATGGGCCTTTAAAACAAACAAGTTGCAAACAATAACAACCAATGAAAAAGACCACTTTGTCAAATAGTTTTGGACTTTGAAATATTTTCGACAAAATTTTTAAGGCCCGTGCAGAAATAGATAAAAAAAACGTCATTGGCTCAAAAGGGATGCAAGGCCAACTAAATATAATTAGTTGTTTCTCGCCTGCGCCTGCTTCCCGTTATGGCGGCCGTTTCCTTTTTTCATTATTTGCTATTTTAATACAAATCCTTAATATACCGAGTTTTTTCCTTCGAAAAATGTTTTGCTCACTACTACCAATATTCTGAACGTGTTCATGCAACTGAATCGTATTCACTGAATACGTAAATGTTAAAGGGCAACTATTAAGGACGGCTTCGATTTCTGTTGTAATGGTCTGCAATTCTATTAAGTTTAGAGAAGCTTTCACGATCGTTTTCTTCAGTTGTCTTTTAACTAATCCGATCATTCTTTCACAAAACCCTCCCCACCATGGCGCTCTTTCATCTATAAAGTTCCATTTTATTCCGTGATTGGTGTGGAATTTCTGTGAATCTGCTGCTTCAAGTATTTGTGTTTTAAGAGATTTAAGTTGTTCATAACCTGCTTTGAACGTTTTGGAGTTGTCTGAGATTAAAGTTTCTGGGACACCTCTTCTGCTAACAAATCTTCTAAATGCTTTTAGGAAGGCGACTGAAGTTTGATCTTCCACTACTTCTAGACGTACTGCCCTTACTGTCATTAAATGTTCTTGTGGTAAGATCACGTGTTAAAAAATCTGCTGGATTCTGTGATGTGGGGTAGAACTTCCATTAATCTTGTTTACTCGGTTCTGGGTGTACGGTTGAAGTTTCTTCTTGGTAGATAACCATGACAACATTATTTTTAAGTCACTCCACAATATCATCTTGCAGTTATTGTTTAGAAACTCAGATATGCTCTTTAGATATTTTGAAATGTTAGCCCATAGAAGTGCGGCTGATAGTTCAAGGCAAAGGAGTGTTTGCATTTTCATTGGAGCTATACTTTTCTTTTAGCTAGCAAAAAGGGTGTTTTGACCATGTTGTCTGATTTTCCCTTAGGAAGGCTACCGCTCTCTATGCAAGTTTACTTTTAACACAAAAGATATAAAGCTGTGTTTCTGCCATGTCATTGGTAAAGTATTGTCTCAGTATGGTTAGTGGTTTAATATTTGTAATGTCGCTCATCCATTTGCACCATTTGGTGTTTTCTCTTTGGGAAGGTTATCATACCAACCAATCTTGAGTTTCCATAAAGTTTGGATCATTAATTTTACTTGAGCTGTAAATGGTTCTTCGAAACCTAAGGAATCAAAGATCTTTGAAGCAGTGCTCAATGCTGAGCGCTTAGTGATATTTAGGAGATTTTCTGTGTCTCGAACGAGGTTTTCGATTGAAGGGGACAGTCGGGGTGTCGTAATAGGACTTCCACACTATCCCTAGTACGCATACAATTTCGTCTGTTCCTGGTTAATCTTTTGTGATTATCTCATTTAGTTCTGGCGAATTCGTGGTCTATTGTCTCAAGTTCATTCCACCCTCACGGCGGTAGCTTCGTGATTTTTCATAGTAGTCTATTTCTTTTTCTTTGTTTTTGGTTCCAGTGAATACATTGTCCATATAGAGAGTTTGTGCGAGATCCTTTGCAACCCGGTCTCCTTTAATGCTTACATGATATTGTAAAGTTGCGTTCAAAACCTGCATGTCTGGAGATTATCATCACTGAATGGCTTGTTGATGTCTTTTAGCCAGAGGAATCGTGTTGCATCTCAATTGTCTTGATGGAGTTCTATTTGCAGGAATGCTTTCTTATGTCTGCTGTGAAAGCGATTTTGTGTTGTCGAAATTTCATCAGAATATTTGATAGGTTTTTCATCAAGTTTGGTCCTGTACGAAGAGAGCTGTTTAAGCATAGAGAGTCTGGGGACGTTTTAACTGAGGCGTCGTATACAAATTTTTGTTGTTGCACTAAATACTGGGAATGAGGAATGTAGTGAATTGTCTTCGCTTGCGTGGGTCCTTTTACTTGTTCGATGAAGCCTAGATTAAACTGATCCAGTAGTTGTTCGTTATACTTTTTGACTAAGGTGAGGTGTTTCTTTTTAGGATGTACATGAGATTCTTTAGTCTGCGTTTACTTAGCTCTAAGTTGGTAGGGAGCTCATTTTTGTTAGTTTTCCACAGTAGTCGTACATTGTATATTTATTTTCTTTGGTCAAAGTGGACTGTTTGTAAGATTTGCTAAATTACTTTATCTTGTTCTGATGTACTGAATTGTTCTACTATCTCGTTTATTTCCCAGAACTTGGTAAGTAGATTGTCTAGTCGCTCTTCTTCGACTAGACCAACTCTAATTGCGCAGCTCGAGTATTTGAAGGCTAATGATTGTTGCTTGGGGTTTGGAGAAAATTGCCTGATAATAGCCATCCGAAATTGCTTTCAGTGGCCATGAAATTTTTTTTGTATTATCTTTGTTTTTCCGATGATCAGGTGACTGTAGTAGTCATTTCCAATAAGGATATCAATTTGTCATTCCTCTGGTGTATTACAACGGGTCAGCTAATTTTAGACTCTTGAAGTCTACGGGTAGATGAATGTTCTTTAGGGTGGCTAATGATGGATAAATTGTGTTTGTCAATACGTTACGTACGTTAATGTCTTCATCTCGTGTTTGTAGGCTGAACATCACGACATCGTACGAGGTGCTTTTGCTTTCATCTTTACCGAATGTGGATACATTAAGTAACTCCTTTCGTTGTGTTTTAAGTTGTAGTTTATGTCGCATGTCTCGCGTGACAAAGCTTCCGTGTGCTCCTGTGTCAAAGAGAAGACGAGCTGGGAAGTGGTGTCCTTTGACATGTTTGCTAACTTGTGCTATTGCTGATTCCATCAAGATGTGGTTGCTGGGATGAGATGTGTGGCTAACGCCCAGTTGGGTTTCGTTTCTGGCTCGATTCTTTGGTTGCTGATCGGGGTTTGTGGGATGTTTTTTTATCTGGTTTGCTTGTTGTGTATTGTTCTTTAGTTTTGTTGCAGATAGAGGTGTGGTCTTTCCCCTTGCATTTGAGACATCGGTTTTGGACAAAAAAATGTGATTTGGTGTGCTTAGTTTCTAAGCAGTTGAAACAGCGTTTCTGGCGTTGAAGAAATTCTTGTCTTTCTTCCAACGTTTTGAACTTATTTCATTTTGTAGCGGGATGATTACCGTTACAATAAGCACATGTGTTAGATCGTTGGTCAACTCGTTTCCCGCGTGCTGTTTGGTAATTACTGGCACCGGTGAATAATGTATCGATGGTTGGGATAAGTGTGCTTTCCATCGATGTTTCTTGAGATGTGAGCTTGTAACCCTTTTCTCTAGTTTCTCTTTCTTCACGTAAGGCTGTTTTCAATTCCTTGAGGTTACCGTCTGCTTTTGGATCCACTCGAAAAAGTAAGCAGCATAATCCGGTAGGCAATTTCTTAACGGGAGGATTGGTATAGGTAAATTACCGTAGGTATCTCGAGAAACTCATAATGATTCTAATCCTGTTATTTTGTTTTCACAATTATCGTTATTTTTTTGTTTCTATAATTGGCGGGAATATTTTCTATAGTTGGCGGGAATACTCTCGGAAATAATTCCCAATTCGTTTTTTCTGGAGTTCGATTGCCGGCGCGTAATTGTCCTTTGTCAAAGGCAACCCCACCATTGTGCGCGTTGCTTCTCCTTCTAAAATTCCCTTAAGATAAGTTATTTTTCGATTGCGCTTAAGTCGTGATTCATATGACTTGTGGCATTGAAAGAGTCCCAAAATGTTAACCATCGCAACGGATCCCCATTAAATGGTTTGATGTTGATAGTCGGTAGTTTAAGATTAAATTTTGGTGTGTCACTTAATTTACTATCATTATGGAGTTGACTCACCAGTGTTTTGTTTGCGTCGGTAAAATTGATAATTCGTTGATATATACAATCTATGATTACTTACCTATAAGTTTTATATGATGATTTACATATTTTTATAGTTAGTTAGGTCGTTCCGTTCGTTACCGAACATCGAGCCACAAACTTCCTCCAACTACCACAATCTGTGATGATTTACCTGTAAGTTATGATTTGCATATCATCTATGATGATTTACCTATTTACTCGTTAAGATTACATTTATTGGATAACCAGATGTAAACATAGCGTTTTCAAAAAGCCAATAAATCATTATTATTGTTATTATTATTATTATTATTATTATTATTATTATTTTAATTATCATTATAACCTTTGAAGATTACTTATAATCTATGATTTATCTATAATCTTTGATAATTTACAAATAACCTGTGATGATTTAACAATAATTTATGATGATTTACATATAATCTATGATGATTAGTCAATATGTGTATGTATAAATGTATTTATCTATCGAATAGTGCGATGTATGCTTTGCTGACTGGACCTGTATTTCAGTTTAACGCAGTAAACTTATAATCATTATTATTATAATTATAATTATTAGTACTATTGAATCAACAGATAGTGTACATATACACCCCCATTGCCGGCGGTTTGTGATAAAGCTTTAGTGTTTCGCAAGCGTGAATAAGTAAATAAAAATTATTATTATCAATATCATCATTGTCATTATTATTATTATTATCGTCATTGTTATTATCATTATCATTATCATTTTCATTATTAGTAAAATTGTTTCTATAAAAACACCAACGCTGTGTATCACATTCGGTTTCTAAAAACATAGAACATTAATTTTAGCAAATAACTCCATCTGAAACGTAAATTCCAAAAAGAAGCTGTTTTTAAAAATATTTGCACGCAAGTTTTGGGTATTCAACAAGAAATACGTGTACTGTATTGAACATGAATTTAATGACAAATAACTCTATGTCTATTGCTTTCGGAGAGAAAATAGGCACCAAATACATAATCTTACAGGATGTCTGGGAATCGTGGATTTTAACAACAAAGAAACTAGAATAGACCATTTTCAAGCATCCGTCATCTTGGAATGAAAACGAGGCTGGACGGGCAAAACAGAGAAACGATGGCGTCATGTGGGGGTGTCGAGTCTTCTTTGTCGAATTCGCTGAAATATCTGCTAAATGTTGGTCTGCTGAAAAATGGACAAACAAGAAAGCTCAAGTTCCGCAAAAGCTTTATGGTTTGCCATTCCAACCTCGTTTTCAATCCAAGATGGCGGAAGGCTTTTGTTTCGAAAATATTTTGTACGCAATGTATCACGATAAGTGATTGGAAGTATTTTAAAAATGTGAAATTTCCGTTGGAATTCAAACAATTTCTGCAAGCTTACAACATAAAATAAGGATATTTTGAAAAATATCTACCAAAAGAATCATAAAACTAATAGAATTAAGTAATTATAATTATTGTGAGTGTCATTTCATTATATGCAACAAATTGTCCAAGAAAACTAAATTTAGTAAGGAAGAAATCCCTATTCTTGCATGTACTGAACGCTATACCAAAACAAACCAAAATACATAACATTAATCATCATATCATCTTCACTTCAATGGGGGAGAGAATTCCAAGTTTCCAAGTTAGTTTCTAGAAGAGTAAACCATCCGACTTCAAAAACACAAAGATTATTTAACTCAACAAAACATTTGAAATAAGAACAGTATAAACTATTTTTACCATATATTGGGAGAGATTGTGAAAAACGCCATGAATTCTAACAGCCTTAAATAATGTCACTTCTTGATCACGTTTCTCCAAAGGTGCTTTGTCTTGGTGTTCTGCCTAAACACAAAAACATTTTCCACTTTAAAATACTTAACAAATGTGTGAAAATTGAAGGTTCTATTTCAGTTTCATACATCGAAAAAAGGTGACTGAACTAAATTGATGACCTGAAATGATGATTTAAAAAACAAACTAGTCCATTCAGCAACTAGGCTGTTATCCAGAGGGGCCTTGTAGTCAAAATAAAATTACAATGTCGGCTCTAATTAAATATGGTAAAATATGTTAAAGCTTACAATTAGCCGATAACAAAACGAGCAAAGGACTGGGAACGAATAATTAAAATCGATTAAATCGAAAAATGAGGCCCG